>DVQH01000414.1:0-25230 GCA_018231625.1 Papilio phestus
ACACACACACACACACACACACACACACACACACACACACACACACACACACTGCACCGCCAAGGAGAACTGTGCTAACAGTACTCCGTGCATTAACCACCATTACGATCAATGCAACGCGTCTCGATCAGAGGGGTCAAGTGAGTTCAACTTGCACCATTTTCACTATTTTTCCCTACACAAGTTTGATTTTAATTCAAACTAACATTTTTACCCGTGGTTTATGAAATAAAATGATAAAATAGTCAAATCAGTCCATTTGCAATTATCCCTGTACCTGAAGCATACTTGTAGATTTGTTTTTTAGAACTATAAAACAAATCAGTATTACTTAAACTATAAAATATACCTGTTAGCTACAAATTTCGATTCATTGATCAAGTTGGTTTTTAACTGTTGAAAATTTGATTGAAAACGTAAGAAAAACTACTCATGCGACACGTTTATAATAAATATAATAAGATAAGTTTGGTAAATGTTGTTCGAAAAATCAAACTTGACAAACACGATCGAATTCAATTTATGGAAAAATCCAGATAGAAAACAAACAGAAAGAATAGTTGCTAAATACCTAGAAGACACAAATTACTGAGATGAATGTTGCTAACAGTAAAGATGAAGAGTGATAGTGAGCTGTGACACATGTAGCTTCCCAATCGCAATCGATTGGTGTAACCAAACATTCAGCGGGGCTTACCTGCAAGAAAAAATTTTAAAAAATAGTTAATTATATATTCAAATTAAAAAATCAAATTTCATTAAAACAAGTCTCAGGTCAAATATGTAACATGACACTTCTTTTTCACAAGTCATACGAAGTTTATTCGAATACAAACAGAATAAAAATGATATTTAAAACAACTCACAAAAAGAAATTTGTCCTTGAAAAAAACACCTTTTGGTTTAAAGCACAAACCTCCCGTTAGCCTTATTGCCAGTCATTAGGTTGCGAGATGACATTTTTCAACATGTGATGCTCACATGCACAAACCACCAGTGCAACACTATCAGTCAATTTTTATGCAAATCTAGTAAATGCTTTAGTAAGTTAGAATCTATTTAAAAAGTTAGAAACAATATGCAAAGTATTTAACATGTGTGACAACATTAAAATAGCAATTAAAAGTTGAATAAGGTTAAAAGTGGGTTAGTAACTACTCCGCTGGGTCATTTGACGAGAAACAGTTTTGCGCAACCAAGCAAAATCGTGAATTTAGTAACTCTAAACTCGAAACAAGTAAAGTTTTCTTCACATGCATAATGATGTAAAAGTCCATACCTCAACCAGTAATAGCAGAATATATAATATATATAAAGAATAATTCAAAACACAATTGAAAAGCAATCGGTAAACTAATTTAAAAATCTAAAACTTTTCGTAAGATATTAAACTCAGTAACCTTTTGAAAAGAAAGATGGTCCGAGAAAAGCACTACGTTTCTTCTTCTTAAAATATATATCGCATGATTGATCAATTGATAGCTCAGCAGCGTAGAATCAAAGTTAGTCATATTTGCATAAATCAGCTGCCATGTAAAAGAAAGCCAGCTGAGGTCAGACGAGTAAAGGAGGAGGTGGTTTAAAATGTGTTTCCAGTTCTAGTATGGTCAACGCGAGTCTTGCGCTACCAAATTCGATTATCTGCAAAATGCAGTGCAGTGGTGTTCTTACTCGCTCTCACTTCTATGCTCACATCAACCAGTCATTTACAAGTCTAAAAACAGCGCATATTTTGAGTTTCGGAAGTACTGACTTGCTCGGGTGCAAATTAGATTAGAAATCAGAAGTACTCAACTGTCATAACAGAGAACCCAACAAGCAGAATATTCTGCCTCTCAATCGTACTCCAAGCCCAATGGCCGCATCGCCGTATGCTAATGCCCGTGAGAGACATTAATCTTGTCTGGCTGCTTCTTATTCTCTCTCTCACTCTCTATCTCCGTCTACTGCAAAGCAAAGGCATTAATCAAACATCGATTCTGCATAAACCTAATCACAGAATCAAACACTTCTCATTCGCTACCACTATGATGTCTTTGCACAAGTCGACAATTGCATTAGAGGAGGAGCAATAGCTGCAATTTCCGGTAGCAACTGGTACCAACTACAGAGAAAGGGCGCACAACAAATTGGCATAGCACAAGCTTGATCACGAGGAGTCAATACCAGTGTTGTGTGTTAGTATTGAAGTAAGCAACCAAAAGCAACACGTCATATCGACAGTGGGCTCTACATGCGCGCCTAGACCAACATGAAACCTATGAATGCACTACTTCACAACTATGTGATAACAACCAAACGACACGTTTGCGTTCATTGTTGAGAATTAAACGAGGAATCATAAGCACTCCAATTTTCAAGAACTATTGATGTAACTAAGTACTCATTGAGTTAAACAAATTAAAATAAAAAACGATTGTAATAAAAAAAATTCTCACACACTTTACACTATGATGTTTGTAAACAATTTTTGAAAAAAAGTGCAACCTTTTCTATATAGATAGAAATAGACATTCACGTTAAGTGAGTTTAGTGAGGTGATGAAGTGAATCATAGTAGCATTAGTATTGGAATGGAAGGGGCTTGTTCTCGCAGTAGCTAATTGGCATCACGCAATAGAGCACCGGTGACCGATCGCGATCAGTCGATGGTACACTGGTAGCGCGGTCGCCGACATCGTGTACAATAGCATCATGGGCACTAATGAAAGAGAGAGAGAGAGAGAGAGAGAGAGATGGCCCGGTGATGCCCACGGTGGTGGTGGCGATGGCGCCGATCGATCATCATCACCACAATCGCTGGTGGCTTGTTGCACCGCCGGTATTCAATTAGATGCCATTTCTGCCTTCTCTCTCCCTTCTAGGGAAAATCAGTGATACTAGTGGCACCGATCGATCACCGAGAACAGACATAGCACACTGCACTGAACCTGAGATATGTCAAAACTCTGGTTTATTCGCATTCTCACTTTATATCCTCACCAAATAAATATATGTTGATAAAGTGAGCAAAAATTATGACCTTTAACATGAATTCAGCTATTTAAAAACTGCTTTAGGCAAATTAGCCTGTAATTTAAAGCTTTAAGGTTGTGAATTTTAAAATAAGTTTGCTCATCAATAGATCCAGTAACAAGAGCTTGTACATTAATCACGTGCTGCACAAATTCTAATTTTTTGCTCTTAAACGAGAAAGTTTTTCCTACCAAAATGAATTGTACAATGAAGTTTTGAAAACCTCCTCTCAAAACTTTACGTGATTAATATATGGCCCTTTAAACATAATAAGAATGATACATGAAAGCATGGTCAACACAGAATGAATGACCAGTAGTCAATACACCTTGTCGGTGCCATTAAAGAGCTTCGACACAGGGTGCGTGCCACACTTTGCTAGTGTTACAAAGTATAACTACTTTAAATGAGACTGGTAGTGCGGCACTGACGATAGAGATATACATACTCGAAGAAATAGACTAGCTGGGGGGAGAATGTAATTCTTGTGACTGAGTGGCGATCCTATTAATAGCCAAACAAACAGAAGAAAAGGAGTACACTGTCTGCGGTCGGTCTGTAAGGTTGGCAGGCGGTGGCAATAATCCATTGAACTCGTCTGTCTGGCTCGGTAGGTTGCCAGAGCCAGTGTGATGCCGATGGCCCGACTAGATTATTATTGCGCGCGCGCTCTTTCGCCTAGGTTGCTTCTCTCTGTGCTTCTTGTTGTTGTTTTATATTTTCCGATTGTCTACTCGACTCTGGTGCGCGTCTAGTGGCATTGTGAGCCATGTGAGATCGATGGCGCGAGCGGCACTGTTGATTCGAGTCGAGTTGAGTGCAGTGGAGAGGCTACCGACACTCGGCAGCACCGGTTGCCCAACGGGCCCCTCTTCACCAGACAATGACCAAACTAACTGAGCTAGAATCAGAACGCTTTCGCAAACAACATATCTGGCAATTAATCAAACTTTCTATTAACAACTCTAACTGTTAAACACAAATTCAAATTAATACACATTAAACAATTTTTTTCAAAATAAAAATATAACTAATTACAAAAGTTTTTTATTTATTACTTACAAAACAGCTACAAACAAGCGTGTGCTCTATTTCCAACCAGTGCAAGCTTACTTTTGACTGGTGAATAAACAACCAATTCATGAGACTTGGTGCTAGAACATAATTCACTTGTCAGTACCAGTATGATACAGCTCTAACAGTTTAACCTAAAAATAATCCATAGCGTAGAGTGAGTATCCAAGTGAGCTGACAGCAAAAAAGAACAAAAACCTGTCATGATCTGCGCAAATCTGTCAAGTGGCCTAATCTTTCTCTCGCAATAGAAATACAATGTGTCAAGTTCGAATTAGCTGACTCATCAGTCTTAGCAATGTCAATGAGCCCGCAATTCGTTCGCTGGTTCGAAGTGAGGCACCAAAGAAAGATTACTCAAACGAAATTGAACGAGCACATCTGCCACTCAAGCTTTGGTTGACCTATCTACGAGTCGCCACATGACCAATGTATCATTTTGGAGTGGATAAAAATGAATTTAAAAATTAAATCTCTGACAAAAATGCAAAGCTCTAAACACTTCGCCAGTTGAGGGCCACTTGAGTGTTGAGCGGTCGGTGGTGGTAGAACTCGACGCCAACTCTTCAACAAGTGTTTGGCGCGTAGGCACAGGCAGCAAGCTCGCAAAGGGCAATATAAAAAAAACTCGGTCTCTGTCACAGAGGTGCAGAGAGTCCAATTGAAAAGTCGTTGATCTCAGAGAGCAAGCTTGCCCATTTCAGGACAACACACGGAGTGAGCCAGCGCGCGCAATAGCAAAAGTATTTGCATCCAATTAGACATCGCACCTGTGCATGGGAAATCGATTCACATTGAGAACAGCACCACCACTGCCACACACATAGATAGACTGCCTCGCTGCCAGCAAGTCACATCGCACCGACAGTCGTACAAAAGAAGCTCAAAAAAGCTAATTTTTAAGCCCTTTTGTGTGTGTGCGACGGCGTCGTCACAGCGAAAGTTATCCCTAAATCTTTTACTAAGTAGAGCCCATCTCAATTATCCTTACCACCACTAACTCATCTTTCATTGTCAACTCGCCAAAGACCGAGACAGGACCAGACACACAAGAGGGAAATGGCCACATCGCGCCCTTTTAATCGATCAAAACAATCGCCCCTTTTAGATGAATCGGCAGACTTTTAAGAAAAGTTGAAGCACGTTTCGTGTAAACAACAAAATAAAGAGAAAAACAAACCGACAAATGAAAAACTATCTTAGTGTTCATCATCAGTTAAAAATAATAATTCAATGCAAAAAAATAATAAAAACTTCCAAAACTAGATAATTGATGGAAAATATATATGGTTTTGGTAGGAAAAAACAGGTTATCGGAAACGTTTTAAAACAATGTAACCACAAAAGTAAACACCCACCTCATCACACGATTACGCTCAACCCTTTTTGCAAATTCATGGAAGTAAAGCAAGAGATACGGTGGGAGAAATAAGTGCCAGATTTGATGAACAAGAATGACTTCTTGTGGTTTCATTTAGCTTCTCTTTATTGTTTAGAACTGTCAAAATTAAATTTCTTCGGTTGTGAGATAGTTTCGTGCGCGACAAACTTTACGAGCACATAAGCAAACACACACATCTAATGATGGTGCCGTGTTGAGAAACAAATGCAACAAACAAGTGCTAACTACGGTGACATTCGGGAGATGAAACCATTAAGACTAATTCCGGGTGGTGCCCAGTTGATGGTGATTCCGGGAAATAGTCGAGTGGAATGACTCGGAGAGAGAACTCGGCACATGAGCGTAATAATAGTGCAGCAAAAGGCAATGAGTGTACGACACTGTGCAAAGCAACAGGTCAATTTAGACTACTACAAATTACAAAATTTTTGTTCAAGTTCGAGCATCGAAAGCCTAGTACATGTGCCACTTCGCCAACACTATTGAGAACCACCTCTATGCGGAAAGTCCCCAAATTTTAGCAAGTCACTTTATTCGGCTCACTTCCAAGACAAATCGAAAGCTAGTTTTTGACCCAAAACTAAATACAATTTATAACCAAAATCCAATAGCAACAAAATAATAACACTAATAGCTTTAATTGGCGAATTAGTAACATCACTTTTTGATACTTAAAAGAAAGGACAACTTGCAGTTGGGGGTGTAGACAACAACAATGTCTCTGGAAAATGGTACGCAAGTGAGCTGATTTGTCTTGGGCACGCAGAAGAAACTGAAATTAAAGTGAGCGTGCGCGTGTTACTTGTGGTGTGCAGTGGCCAGTTTGTGGTCATTTTGTGGGCTTAATCACTTGGGTTCGGCTCAGCAAGAAAACATCATTAGAGACAGGTTGAAGTGAGCAGAGGGCTCGGTGGCTCGGTCCGCGTGGGGATGTGGCTCTAATGATGTCTCTGTCGAGCAGTGGCACCACCAGCACCACCAACACCACTGGCAGCAGCATTGCCCGGTTCGGCACGTCCACCACCAATGGGGCATACATTAGAAAACAATTAGCTGGACCATTTGGAGACAGAGCCAGAGCCGGGCAGTCAGCACCATCGAGCACACCACCACAAATCTCTACTTCCTACCAAATAGCAGCCACACTGCACATTGCGAAATAGAAACGCACATTTTTCCATGAAGGGTGTATCATCATTTCATTGCATCATTGCCATCATGCGAAACCCTGCCAGTTTTTTCCCTTTAAATTTTTAATGCTTGCGCTTTATGAATGTTTAGCTTAAATCGTACCCGAGCGCAATTGTAATGAGATCAATAGCAATCAGACAATATAGCTCGGAGTGTCAATTGCAACACTAAAAAGTGTTTGATAATTCATCAAAAACAATATTGTAAAGTGAACACAAATAATCGGTTCTAGTTATCACTTTATGAACTTGAAAAGCGGCTAGATGAGTACAAACGTTTCTGGAGTTTTAAATTTCAATTTATTTTATTGAAATATTTTAATTCAAGTATTGTTTAAATTGTAAGAAACCAACAAAATAATTTCAACTGTAACCTAAAAAGGTAATGTTTTAGAATAATAAATATGATAATCCGGAATATCACAATGAAGAATCACACTGATTGGTCGAGTTTGTGTACTTTTGTCTTCAAATATTTCAAATTTTCAAAATCTTTTTGTACATTTCGACATTATATACCCAAATAATACCAAATGCCAAAACATGTCAGTTGCCAGCATATGCGATACAAACATGGTAGAATTTCAACCACTTGGCTTATTGCCGAGAACAAAACATTTAAATTTTGTATATAGAATCCTACAAATCAGGTAACAGTGTTATGAACTCAAAAAAGTCAAGTTTTTACCTCACGAATGTCTCAAAAAATCCTCCAGTGAAAGAATATACTATCTATATAAATACTTGACCTTTAAATACTATCTTTTATTGATATTTATTTCTAATAATAATATAGTCTAGAACTGTAAGCTTTATTTGCTTATTGAGTAAAAATTTGCATAGAAAAAGAGATAAGGAAAGGCTCAATGAGTGGGGACTTGACGAGTAATCATTATCCATTTAAGCGAATGGTGAGCAAGAGATCAAAGAGCATCATTCCTATCAGTGGCTAATTCACCTCGTCAGCCGGTCAGTGATATTCCGAACTGCCTCACTGTACTGTGCAAGCTGCCAATCTGCCAAGATATGGACAGCACTAGAACACTCCTAAAAGTTCGGATTTTTTCCTCGGCATAAAACTGGAAAGATCGGGCACGTAAGCAAGCGTACTGGCACTCGTCACGAGACTTGCCTCCGTCACTCAGATCGTCCATGTGGGAGAGAGAGAGAGAGAAGTTGAGTTGATCGGACAAAATCGAACCAAATCGAATCAGTACGGGAGAGAGGGTGGGGAGGTCATCGGTCAGACAGGCCAGTGGCGCGGTGTCAACAACCAGAGGCTAGCAATACCTGGTCAGACAAGTCATACTCGGCTGCCTGACTCTGTCTGTCGATCGAATGATGATCGAATAGTGATCGAATCCGACAGACAGTGAAGTGGGGTGGCTCGGTGCGGGAGATGCCCCTGTCGTCTCCCCCCTTGCACACCCCGAACTCTCTAGCTGGATTTAAAGGGCCAACGCAGACAATCAAACTCCACTCCTGTGACTGGTTGTTGCAAACAACAACAGCACCGACGAGCGCGACGATACAAGAGCTTGAGCAGCAGTCAAGACAGAGGGAGAGAGAGAGACCAACGCCGAGCCAACCAGACAGACAACCGCCACAGACGTTTGAGTTGCGCAACCAGACACTGCAGACACTTCTCTCACGTCCCCCTCCCTTCCCACCTTACCTCTCACATGTAGACAAACGTGTAGGTTTTCACTCATTCGCGCGTTCACTCAGCAAGCACTGTAATTTTGGCGCTCTCCTCCTCCTTCGAGTTAAAGGGCCAGACAAGTTCTTTTAAAAGCACACACAAAGGCAAACGCACAGTGTTAGAAGGGTAAGAAAAGTAAAAACAAAACATAAAAAAACAAAAGTGAAAGTCCACGAATTTATTGTTGGCAAGATACTCTTCTCATTACTCTATATAATGAAAGCCTCGGGCCAGAATCGCATCTGGCAGAAAGATACCAGACACTTGTTAAGTAAAGGAGTTGAACGATGCAAAGCTATATAATCGACAACAAGTCGACATAGGTGAGGGTTATTCTCAATGGCCACCATCACCAAGCAAGCCGATAATGAATGAGTAGGTGATTTCAATCACCAACAGATAAAATGTTTGGTAGCCAATTATTTAAGTCTGACTGCAAATGATGAGCTCTACAGCAATTCTACCCCCACCACAAGAAGCACTTTGCTTCAATCTAGTGCAACTCGACTGGTGTAGACTCAATGTAGACAGAAAAATAAAAATCGCAATTAAACGTTATGCATGATTAGGTTTGTTTCCGATTCAGTCGCTAAAAGGTTCTCAAATCAAGCGCATCTTCCTCGTCTTCTCGTAAATTCCTCCCAAAAGCACAAAAACTATACACTACCAAAATAGTTTCGGTTACCCAAAATCAGCATTAAGGATTTTTTCTATGGTTATTATTGCTGGGCACATATCGCACATTCACATCGGATATCTAAGTACTACTTTGTCACATTCTAGACTGAAATCATATCATTTTTCCATCAAAACAATATCAGTGTAACATTATCTAACTTTTTCTCTTCTATTCTAAGGTCAATAGAAAGATAAGTTTATGCAATTCTTATAATAAAAAAAACAGAAAACCGTTGAGATAAGCATCAGAGAGTAAGGCATGTTAAAAGGAGAGATATCAGATATATAAGTTGTTATTATACTCAAGGCTGCAAAAATTTTATTTCATCAAGTATGGAGATGTAAAATACAAGGATTGAGTTAGATCAACAGAAAAAGTGGGTGCGATGCATACCAATCTGACATGATAGAGGTATGATGAAGCTAGCTCGCAACTAGTTGTCTACTGAAACAGAACCGTAACACCCAAAGATTGACGTCAATATATAAGTAATAGTTTTGTGCGATTAGTGATAGCTCTGTGGATTTAATCGTTTTACCATTTTTGACCCAAGATCTCCTGGGAAGAAAGCTAAAACCATGAGGCCGAGGTGTGATAAGCCAGGATATAGTAAGAAAGCCAAGTACCGTGAGGGAGAATGGTAGAAGGACACCGAGAGAAGCAAATGGTGCGACTTAACACACATTCACAGCTCTGTATGGCAGGCGACACAGGCGCAATGGGCGCCAGATCGCAATCGCACTGGCGCCGACCTGATTTGATTAGATTTGGATCCTCATTTCGCTTGTCCGATATCGACACTGCATGTAACATTGCTTGCTGGTGCTCATGTGCCGCTTTGCTCTTGAGACAAGCTATGAGTCCTCATACACTGCTCGAAGATCGACGCGGTTCATTCAACAAAAAGTGACATAAAGCGAGGGCGCAGTGCAAGAAAGCTGTCAGCCTGACCACATCACCTCGATAGCAAGCATAAAGGGGTCGCCAGACGTGCGACGCGACGACCAAAACGAAGTCAGCAAACGCGACTCAACCGGCACAAGCGCGGGAAACATAGCTAAAAATGCTAGAAATGTTCGGAATGCGGTTATGTTTGTTCGGATGAGAGAGTAAAAAACAGGAGTGAGAAGAAAGCCTAGGGAACACGTCCGGCGGCGGTCACTCCGAGTGATGTCTTTATGGCCAGCCATCCTTCACTCGCCGTGCCATTGGCTCTGACCCCCTAACTGGCGCCATCGAGACGCCGTAGTTGCCTCGAAACAACTAAACAAAAAGATATAAAAACACATCACATGATGCGAGCAAAACATCAGAATGAAAGCCTCTCGAAGGCCACTGACCAAGAGAGTGAGAGGTCAAGTAATCTAGGTCTCAACGGATTGAACGCAAGAAACACACTTCCCACCATTCAAAATAAAGCCACTTGTGGTAATGAACTTTGACATGTGGCTTTGAGAAATGAACGATTATATGTAAAAGCGAATGAGTGGAATTTTATAAATCGGATGAAAATGATGGTGGAAAAATCTATAATCCATTGGTTATGTCGATCATAGAGAAGGAAAGAATCAAAATTTCAAGTTGACACTCATGCGAATTTCCTACTAGGTCAAAAAGAGATTTACGAAAGAAATTTTATGATAGTTTTCCGATTAACCACTAGTTAATTCGATGTTATTTACACAATGATAGATATTATTTAAATATATTATACAAATTACAAAAATTAGTATATTAAGAAAATTTTTCATTTACTTATTATTTTATTTAACTATAAAACAGTAAACAATAAAGAAAATAACTTAAGTAAATAAAGTTAATAACTTTTTCTCAAAAAGAGCCACAATTCACACTTTTATATTGACATGTTTGTGAGCAACCCAAGTCAATCAAAATGTTACCACTAGTATTGTTGGCTATTGCTTTCGAGTTTAGCAGGCAAAACTTGTGGATTCTGGGGAAAACCAGAGTTCCGTCGGAAACAGGGTGCAATCACCTCGACGCGTTAGTATTTCCCAAGAATTGCACTCATTTAGCGAAAACAACGTAAAATCAAGAAATCTGTTAAGATTAATAGTCACATTGAGAACCAGTACGGAGTCACGTGTTTGAGGTCCATATGGTCAAAAATTCCAAAATCGGCATATTACGTGACCAAAAGTGTGGGTTCAATGTTTGTCGGAAAACGAGCCTCGTGAACTAATTGAAATTAATCGTCCTTGTTATCTGCTTGTGGGGGGTCCAAAGACTCATCCCTGCTCTAAATGCCAAAGTACAAATGGACCCTAGAATGATAAATGGATGCGGTGTGCGTTGAACGAGGGGTGGAGTTTGAGCAAATTAACCCTCAACAAGAAGGGGTCAGTAAAGCTCGCCATTCTTCTTTGGTCAAGGTTTGTAATAAAAACACACAAGGAATCAAGAGAAGAACACGAATAACAATGGGAAGATGGAGAAGCAAAAGCAAACATATATAGAATCGGTAGATTCACTACTGGGCTGACCGTGTGCGTTGTCGATTCGATTTGCCAGTTCATTAATCACCACTGCGGCTAGCAGCGCCCAGAAGACAATAGCCAGACAGGCCAATCGGTCCAGGCCGAAACCAAGCAAATTGGAATCTGGCGACGATTAACGAGACCTAGCACAACAGCTAATGATGCCAAGCAAAGAGACACACTGCGATTAGATCCTCAGATACACACGCATCTCTGCCATACACAATGCCATCGCCGACGGTAACTTTCCACTAAACATTGCAATTCGAGTACGAAAAGTAATTAATAACGTAAATAGTTTACTCGCATTTGCTCATTTAAATTTGATTGCTAGCAATTAAAATGATCTAGTTAACGCGTATCAAAGCTTCATTTGGTGCCGACAATTCAAATAGAATTGCGGATTTTCATTCAGTACACCAATGATTCTTTATTAAAAAAACGTTTATAGCTATATTTCTTCCAAACTGTTTGATGATTCATGTTATTGAAAAATCAATTGACACGCCGAATAAAAAACATGAATTACTACTTTCACGAAAACATGAAATGGCTGTTTTTGATTGTAAATTTTTTATCATAACTGACAGACATTTATGTTGTGCTTATGTTGTGACCATTCTGAGCACTATTGAACAGTCTATACAATGATGAAATATTACTGTGACATCTCCCTTTCTATTAGTGGGTGGCTTGATCATCTCTGTTTCGTCTATAGTAGATCAACAGAATCGGAAAAATAGATGCCGCGGTGTCGACGAAACAATTACCGAAAATGGCCAGCTACCATAGACAGATCGTTACGCACCAGTAATGCATTCGAAGAGAGGTTGAGTTCATGACAAGCCTCGAGTGGCGGGGTTGACGAGCCCTGACACCCACCGGCCAGTACACTGCTATTCTGGGCACCATTCTTCAACTAGCTAGAATCATATTTCTTCTATAAATAGTCGATACTATTGTGCAGTACATCATATTAGAATTAAGCTATAATTTCATAGAATCTATGTGGAATTTTTACTAACATTATCTATATGTTAAAAACAAATATCCCTAAAATACACTTGCTATCTTGAGAAACAATATAAATGCCATTACATTATAACAAAAATAACTATAAATCTAAGAAACATTCATATGATTGGATTTTAATCAAACTTTTGAAAAATATGCCTAATACCATTATAAAATTTAGATGCAAACTTAAGTCTTACAGTGAAAAAATAATGGTAAATTACAGCAAAGAATTCAAAGAATTGCACACCTCTCTCCCACAACATGAAAGACATTTAAGCATATTTTGTTTACTGGCAACGTGCAATCTTTGCACACCAAATGTCAAGAGTCGGAGAAGTGAGCTCTCTCTCTCTTTGCAAACCCCACATGGCTCTGTGGGTGAGGAGGGGGGAAATTACATATAAAAACGGAAGCCAACGTGATCGCAAATGGCAGAATTGTTAAAGAGACGAGGGTGAGTCAGAGGAGACAATAATAGAATCAGATGCGACTCGTCTGGTGTTTTATGAGTATTTGTGTGTGTGTAGAAAAAGACAAGCTGAGAAACAATCGAAAGATGGCCGTGTAGCGTGCATTGTCTCACTCATGGCGCGACACTATCTCAGACACATCTCACTTGCACCCCGCGCCACCTTCGACCTGTGAACACACAACAAGACGTCTTGTAAGCTCTCTCGGAACTTTCACGCTGAGAGCCAGCCGTCGCGCGCATTACAGCTTTCAACAGTCAGTCAGACACTTCAAGTGTCAGACTGTCTTGCGAGCCGAGAGGAGAGTTATCACACGCAAGATTAAATTCAGAATCGGCAGTAGTGTGAGGAGAAGAAAAGATGGCGACAACAATAGCTCCAATGAAAACTATTGGAGCACCAAAAAGTGTCAATCGATTATCCTCACTAATTTGGACATGAATGATCTCAGACTAACCTGTCAGTAACAATATCTAAAAAGTACACAATCCACTAAAGGTGAAGGGTGTCACAGGAGATGGCCCAATTCGCCACACGCCTACATCTCTTTCACTCTCCAAATGGAGTGGCACATAGATGTCGAAAAAGAGATGCAGAGACAAACTCACCTCTCTGATATAATTGCACCAACCATTCCCCCCGATATGAATGTTGAGGGTGGTTCGGATATGAGGGGTTTTAACAAAGAGCTTTTAAATTGACCTTTGATCCTAAAAAACATTAAATATGACTTAAATTTTGATATTAACTTTATTGTTCAAATGAATGTTTGAATTTTAAATTTGTGACTTACTGATCAGGAGCATTATCAAATAGTTCTTTTCAAATTCTAGTGCTCAATTTAGATATTTTGGTTATTTTATGTTTATTTTGCCACACCAATCATTTAATAAATAAATGTTTTGTACTATAACCTGATTAAGAAGTTCGCTAATTAGATAAACTCAAGTTGAAGCCCAACAATGATAAACAAGAGTTTATATCTACAGCTCACATTTACCTATCAAATCTAACTATTGTGTCTATACTTATATTTTGTTTGTTTGAACTACTTGGCTACTACATGGGTGAACTAAAACATTGAACATGAATCCGTTCGGACAGAACTTCAACCGCAACCCGTTGCCGACTACTTCACAACCCACCAAAATCGTCACAGAACGAGTCAGTCGATTTTTAGCCAATAGACCTTGAAGCATTCAACCTGATTTATTCTGAAAAAACTTCCAGTAGATTTTCAAAGTTATTTTAAGGCGTTCACTGTCAACGGATACCACCAATTAGCATCATCATTTTTACTTTATATTCACTAAGTCAACTTTCCAATCGGTCAGTTCGGATATGGTGGGTTTCGGATATGGGGAATTCGGATAAGGGGAAGACTGTATATGAATGTTGTAAATATTAAATTTTTGAACTTTGACCTCTCTTTCGAAGAAAATGGAGGTGGAGAGGGACAGATAGAGAGGGAAGTGAGAGTTGAGCAAGCAAAAAGCCGAGGGCGGCTTAGGTAATGCATAAAGCATGCATGAGTACTGCTTACGAGTGTACAAATCCCCACTGGAGTTAGTAGGAGCAAAACCAAGAAGATAAAGTCGTTATGATTCAATTTTGCAAAAGAAAACTATTGAAAATTCAACGCTAGACACAACATCGTTTCCATTAAAGATTATAAAAACAGTGCTACGGCAAAGTACTCCAAGAAATAAATATTACGCTAGAAAAGGTCAGAGTCGAGTAGGGAATTTTGCCATATAATTGATAATTTTTTAAAAAGTTTAAAATAAAGAAAATCTGTAAAAATATAGAAACTTAAAATTCGAAAAAAATCTAAATCATAAAAAATGTAAAAAAATATAAGAGTATACATTTGTGTACAATTTAGATTCATTTTTAGTATAGCAAAATGTTGTAGAGGTCTAGAATGAAACTTTTTTTATTTGTTATAACTGCCGTGAGAATAGACCAGAATGTTGCCAAGTGTTATCCGTTATCGCAAATAGTTTCGCATCATAAAAATGCGACTACTCGATTCTGCACCACTCCCTGAGAAGCGAGTGGGTCTCTTGAAAGCAGTCTTGGTAGAGTACAGATGTTACTCTCACTATCAGAGTTGCGCAGCAGTGCGAGAGAGAGAGAGAGAGAGAGAGACTGGTACAGTGGCCACCCCTAGCGCGGCAGTGCTGCAGCTGCAAATCGAGCTCTTAAGCAAGACCCTTGACAGGCCTTAGCAACAGTGGCACTGGCTGTGAGGTCACAGTGAGACCAAGGGGAAGTACCTTCCATCTTGTTTGTAGTGGTCGCGCGCGCGGCAAGTGAGAACTGCGCCCTACATTGCCACTACGCCCCCTCCAATGCCGATAGGCTGTGCGTCGTGCCTTTGACCCGGGGTCACTCTGTGAAGCAACAGTATGTTGAACTTGGCTGCTACGAGAGGAGAAAGTGAGCCGGAGATTTATCGGAGGTGAAAAGCCAGAGGGGAGATGCATGTGGCGGTTTCGAAGGGACGAGATGCTGGCTAGTGTGCGGTGGGAATGCTAGCTTGCGACACTTTTCGTCCAACGCCATCCATCACGGCGCTAAGAGAGGCATACCAGAGACTGGCAAAAGCATCAAGATGACATCACCGGCAGTCGCTACAAGAGGTCATCGTGATGTATGAAATGCCACTAGATGGACACGCAAGACACACAGCAAGAGATAGATTTCGAGGAGGAAAAGTGGCGCATACGAGCGCCGCACACAAATCAAGCTGTTAATTGAACGCTAAGTTTTATGTAAGAGAGAATATATATCAAGTGCCTTGTGTGTGTGTTTGTAGAAGAGCGAAAGAATTGACTGACTTTCCTTCAACCTGACCTCAGACTACTCTAATCGTAATCAAAATGAAAAAAGCGCACTAACCTGTATCGGCTACGATGACCGATGGCAGTAACATTGGCTCGTCGGTAGCCTGGTGACGAAAACTCGGTGATCGATTCGTGGTGATGCTGATTGGTACTTGGGTATAAAGAGTCGAAATTAGACGTTGAGGAAGAGGGGTGGAGCTCAGAATTCAACAATAATCAATTTTCACAGAAAACACTTGGTAGACTCATGCCAACGATGATACTACCACAAGGCAAACAAAATTGAACTTTAGGTAAATGAGGACTGGTGAAATGCGAGATCTGGTGATGCAACACCAAACGAGAAACTGTGAGTCACTGGTAAGGTGAGTCAGAACTTCCGCACGCGCGTAAACATGAGCGTCGGTGCAATGGTGATGTTCACACGCATTGCAAGAGATGAGTGGAGATAAAGCTTAGAGATGATGTGCATGGCAAGATAGCAACGCAAGATTGGTGGAACGTTTTTTTTGTTAAACGTTATTATTAGGTTAGAGTGTTCAGCTCGAAAGTTGAGATTATTGTGACATGAAAAGTGTCGAGTGCTTCACGGAAAAGTCTTCGGGTGCTAAAGTAGATTTAATCAATTATCAGATAGAGATGGTTAGCGTATGGGCCTGTGATCGATCAGACTGCTCTAGCACGAACAAGTGAAGACAGCTGTAGAGAGAAGTTGGTACGATAGAACGAGAGTGAATGTAAACAAGAGGCTTTCACTGCTTTTGCCAAAACTTGGCCCGTTCCACTTGGTTATTGTCGCAGCCAGTGGTATTGATTGACGTGCGGTAAATGTGTATCTTTCTCTCCCTCTGTCTCTGGATCGATCCGAGAGAACAGGGAAGATCCACAGTAATCAATCGATCGAATGTCGTTGACAGTCACAAGACACACACCATCGCTGCACAGCGACAATAATGATGATGCAAGACAAGACCAAGGAGTAAAGTTCAAAGGTCGAACCAGTGTTAGTGGGAATTGATTGTACTGGCATGTGAGTGTGAGAGTCTATTGATAAAGGTTTTTCAGCTGCGACAATGTGTTATTCGACGAATACGCGGCGCGTGTGATCATGTGATGTAAACACTGACAGACTGACGCAGACACACTTGAACGGAGTTGGAGTATATATTAGCACACAAACACAATGAGACGGCAGCTTAATAGATGGTATAACAAACGAAAACGAAGAAATACAATGATGAAATCGAGTGAAACTGTTTCGAAGTACCTAAACAGCACTCTTGCGATTGTACTCTCTGGCCAAAGATGGCAATTCACCGTTGCTTCAGCCAACAATGATTCTTGCAATGTGCTAAGCAATACTTTCAAACACCCTACGATTCAAAAAGATCATAGGAGAATGGAGCAGTTGAATCTCTTGAAGGAACAAAAGTACTTTGCAAAGATTAAAGGTGATGGAAGGAAAAAGTCGATCGATTGCTTTTATAAAGTAATAATTTAGCTCGACTTTAGCTGCATTCGGTTGGCCCTGGATGGAAACACAAAGACAACAGACATGAGTAGAGGTGATGACTGAAAAACTATCACATGATTTTGAGAAGCACGCGAGTGCAGCACCACAACAAAAACACGGAGGGGCCAGCCACCCGAGAGGGAGAACGTGAGGGAGAGAGAGTGCGTGTGTGCGAGTTGGTGCCAATACAAAAGTTGAACGCAAGAGAGGGCGAGAGAAACGAAAACAGAGACGAGAGAGAACGGTGGATGGCTGGGGGTAGCTCCGGTCGGCGGCAGCTGCTCTCACTGTGCGTGCGACGGTCGGGCAAACGTCGTAGTGGTTGTTGTTATGGTGTGGGCACGGGGAGAGGACGCGCGCACACTCTGGATCGCATTTGGCGATATGCACTTCCAAAACACAAGACCCACTCTGCGAGATACGTGAATCCTCTATTCAGGCACAATTCTGCCAATAAATTAACGCATCACACGAAGAGGCAAATGGACCAGTGGTGATGAAAAAAGAACGGTTCAAAAAAGGTGAGAGCGTTTCGTTTGGAGAGTGAGAGATGATGTCATGCTCTGCTGACGGTCGCCGATGGACAGTGCTAAGGCATGCGAAGAGGGCGACGACTCGATGACTTGCGCGCGAGGGAGTCGGGCTGGTTGGAGCGGTGGAGACAAACCGGGAGCGAGGAGGGCGACACTGGCGAGTATGCTAGCGAGCCTACATCAAAAAGGCGCGCAAAGTTGTCGTCGGGAGAAGAGACGCGACGCACAGACACCCGGCTGGCCAGCGAGACGACTGCCGACTGACTGGCGCGCGTCGAGCTCAGCCAAAAGGCAAACGACACACACACACACTCGCTCGGTGTCTTGCTCCGTGTGACGCGCGCGCACTCGCACTCACACCACTCCCACCACACATCGACTCCACTTCTACACAGGAGGTCCCTTCCCACCATTTCTTTTCCAATTCTACTCATTCTTTTCTTTTACATCAATCTACGACAAACTCTCTACTATTTTGTTTTGTATCAAGTAGATTATTCCAAATACTTTTCTTAAAATTTAATTTAGGTTTTGTATTTTTTAATGATCATTAAGAAGTTTTAAATCTGAAAAAGAACCGCCTTTTTGCACTCTCTTTCGATGTTTAGTCCAAGTCATGCAGTCATCACTAGGAGGACTTGTGCACTCACACACACAGACACTGCCATGGCCACCACACACAGACTCAGACACACACACGGTGCAGTGCACTAGCACATGGGGAACAATTTCTTCCCCAATTTTCCCAGGAGTTCAATGCGGGAGAAGTTTGAGAAGAAACTGGAGAAGGGTGGCACGACACAACACACACACACACGTACGTACGTACGTAGAGTGTGCAAGCACGTCGCTTGCTAGCCTCCCTCCCTTCACCGTGCCTCTGCCCTGTGGGTCGACGAATTGGCGCGCACAGGACTCGACGATTCAGTGTGGTGGCAGTGGAGTCAGCTGCTCGACGCGCCGATTCGTGCACCACGCCACCGTATTGTTGTGCTACACCAAATGCGCCAGCACCGTCCATGGGAAGCACAACAATACCGTACCATGACCTCGCTGCATCGGACAGCTCTACACTAGCGGAGCTCAAAATTTCAGTTTAAATACTTTCGACTGAATCAATTCAATTGCTTTCCAAATTACAGCACTGAGTAACCTCCACTGTGTTGTAATTAGAGAGGCAATTGAATTGATTCGGCATCCATACATCGGGACTCGCCACGCCATAGTGTAGCGCTCCCCATTAGCGTGGTTCGTTGGCCGGTCTTGGCGCGAGTCGCACCACCTTAGCAACAACATCGGGGAGCGCAACAATACGGCGCGGTCTTGGCCTGGCGGCGCGATCTTAACCCGGTGCAAATCTCGTGCAGTCTCGTTGCATTGCCCGAGACTTGTGCCGGGTTTCCACCGGACTTGACTGGGCCGTAGTGTAGCGCTCCCTATCGCGCAGCACTTGGTTAACCAATTGCCGTTCTGTTGCTGCCCGCCTTAGACCTCGACCGGAGCTCTCACTTAATAACTTTTTGTTGTACGTTCCACAGATGGCGCAAACGCTTGTCGGACACACAACAATAGGGTTTGACCGCTCCAAAGTGTAGCGCACCCACGCTTCACTGTGTTGACTCAACCGATAATTGACGGAAAAGGCATTATCAAAGTCTCAGATAGTGAAAGACAAAATGGTTCGATCATAAAAAACGATCAGAAAGTGGGCTTGCAAAGCCAAATGTAGCCCTAAGCGTTGAGGTGGCAGGAGACAGACAATTGTCAAAAATGTGGGGCGAGAGCGGCAGTGACACCAGTTAACTGGTGGTCAAACGTTTCATCTAAGTCAAACAAATATAAAAACTTGGTTATTAAAGACCAAACACTAGTTTCTAACATTGTTAACCAGACTGATTTGAATTAGTCCGGATCAGACAAGCTTGTGTAATTAATTTCTGGTAAATAAATCTTTGCTTGAGAATTGAGAATAAGCAACTGGCTTGTGTGAGCGTGGTCGAAAGTGGAACCGAGGAACGCAAACTTCGCTCTCGACCGGAGGGGAGAGGGTAATTAATGACCGAAATATGACGCCTAGTGAGATCAAAGAGTCAAAACAAAGAACTGAATAATGACAATAGGACCGTTGATTGGAACCCAACCGAGAATTCAAATCATCCTTTGCGTGTTGCCGGTAGTCACGAAGACAACTAGAAAACTTCATGTTCGTTACAAAGAAGGTGAAAATAGATACTGTAAACATGTTTGGGTTAAAATAGTATTCACCACCAGTTATTTAGTTGTTCGAAGTCGACCACGCTTTCTCAGAGCATCCTGAGAGCTATCTTGATCTACAATGATATTAATTGTAATCATTCAAGCAACACTCAACAATCGGCTTGCTCAAAAAAAGACCTTCATTGTGAATCGTCTTTACTTCTTGCCACATCTCAAAAAGACCACTTTGTACTGTAAAGGTAGAGAACATTTTGGTCGTTTCTTGAGTGTTTCCTGTAATTGATAAGTAACACTCTAAATGAATTTCGAGAGTGGTGCTGCCACCAATCCAATGGCGTTCTTCTATTTTTTTCGAACATTACTTGTTCTATTAGTTGTAGACCACTTGTATATAAGATTCCGACAGAAACTTTTGTTCATTCATTTTAAACTGTTCAGACTGATTTTTGCCCCAAAAATAATTTTGAAAGCTACCGATAGGATACTTTTTACACTAATCAATAGATATATGTACAGAAAAATTACAATTCTAGAAACAACAATCTGGAACACAAAGCCTGGCTTGGACGTACCGAGTTGGTTCTAGTACATCATGAGCCCACCTTTTTTGCAGCGCCAAGTTTGCCCCTCTAGAAAACAAGACATTTGTGCTCATCTCTTTCAAATCACCGTCACCACCTTGACGAGCCGGCAAGAGGTGCGAATGAACCATGGCCGTATCACTTAGGTCTCAATGGCAGCAACGCGTCTGGGATACCTTATGTAGGAATGCAGTGCGCATGCACCTCGCACTCAACGGCAGCTGAGAGAGCATTTTGCATCACTTTGGCGTAGGAATCTAGTAGAAAACGGTGTGGCTTATTTAGCACTAAATTAAGTTGATGTGATGCGACCAAAACAATCTTGTCACACCCCTTTCCACCAGATAAACCAGTGCATAGTTCGATGGCTGGCGATGAGGGGAGGGAGGATAGGACATTGCAAGCGACCCAGACGGCCAGACAGGCTGTCTCGACGGCGCTACCCCCTCCTCCACCGCGCTGCAAATCACACCTAGACAGGGGTTCGAAAAGGACGGAGTCTACACAAGTTAGCAACTTCTCCTTTGTGTGTTGATCGTATTGCATCCGAATCCGCCTCTTTTGCACCCTTGTCCATGTCTACGAACCACTCCACTGCCAGTGCCACGCGCTTCCACTGTATTTTGTTGCGCTCACCCAACAATATGTTTTGCGCGTGCGCAATGATAACGACACAAACCGGCAAAAAGAGGAGCCAGAATATGGAACAACAAATATCTCATTGAAATCAATAGCAAATGATATTGAGTTAAGCTTTTTACATTGATTTCAATGAGATATCCCGACTCCCCTTTTTGCCACTTTGACACCGGCTTTTCGATCATTTCTTTGCAAGGCGTTTAATTAAAATAATTATAACTAGCAAGAGATTGATTAGACGACAGCCACTTGAACAAAATTCAGACAAGTCGCACTCACACAAGTAGTTTGTACTTGAGCTTTGTCGAATTTTTACAGAACGTAACAGAAAGGTTCATATCATAGAGAAAGTAGACTGGTAAAGTGTTTACCCCCACTTAAAATCACACGTGTGCTTAGATCCCTTACACTTGCAGTCACATTTACGCGAGGAATCATTTCATCATACAGTCCTCTCAGTTCCTCTTCTCTCATCATTGTTTTGATACTCTCCCACTTTCTCCTTATGTGATCACAAGGTATTATTCTGATTTATACTCCATTTATTTGTATTGGTCAATCCTAATCAATCTTATATTTACCATATACACTTATTCATCGTTTAATACCTTCACTGATCTTTTAATGTTATAAGGTTTAAGGCTTTGCTCTTTTTATTATTTTTATTAAATCTTGTTGGCTTACAATTAAAAGCTTTAACACTCATTTCACTTGTCTACTTCTATGCTCCACACAGATTATTTTCCCAGATTATCATTTTTGCAATAATCTATTTACATTTTGAGATCGATCACTCAGATCGTAACTATTTTTTATTTCAATCATTCGTCAACAATTTTTAAAAAGAACAAATACTTGATTGTATTTTCTATCACTTTTAAAATTAGAAATTGGCAAAATATGTTGTCAGATGATGGTTGGTTTGTATTGTGAATGAGTGAAATGTTGAGGTAAGCCAGAATCGGAAAGGCATAATTGCGCGCGACGAATCGCCTGCTCGACTACCTGGCCACTTTCACCTGCCCCCACCACACCATTCAACGCGCCGTTCGATTCACCTTCTTCTGGTCTTTCTCCCCTTTCTCTCTAGCGCGATTAACCCTTTTCCCTCACGCGAATCGAGTTATTGGGTTAATGGCCATAGTATTGCTTAGAATGGCTGTTTGAGGGGAAGAGGGTAATGGATTGATGGCGAAGCCCGCCATCGACGAGGTGAATAAACCAAACAATGCCGCAAGCAGTGCACTGCTCTTCTTGTTGTTGTTGGCTTTGCCTTGCGTTCTCCTCGGTGTCTGATAATTACCGCTGACCAATTGGTTGGTTGGCCAACTCGAGTGGTGCGCTTAACCCTTGATTGCGCACCGAGGGTGCGAAAGGCAATGAGCGAACTGGCACGCGCGGTCATCTATTGTTGGTCGATGCGCTTAGCCGGTTGGTGGGGTTGGGGTTGGGAGTTGGAGGTCTACCTTGCTCGCTCCCGCAGTTATCATCGATCAAGTGGAGAATCGCACCGTCAGTACCGAGTCTACTCGACACGCCTCCTGAGGATCTTTAAATCTAGCTGTATTTAAATGGCACCATGCACCAGGTGAAAGTCCCACCAACTTACCTGGCCGGTAGTTGTTGTTGTTGTTTGGTTGCTCCAATGAAGGTTGACTGACCCTCACCTGGTAGGTGTCCAATGGACACTCTCGCTTTCGGCCTGTTGGGCGGAAATCCAAATCCGATTAAGGTTCGAGACGCGCAAAGCTGCTTAGACTTCGAGTACCAATAGTGTCAGTTGGTACGAGATGTCGCCTGTATATGCTATATATTTGACTCATCACGTACACTGTATTCCAAGATGGATTTGTCAACAATTCTCTCAGCAGAGACTAGACACTTATTGGAATTTCTAGCAAAGAATGTGTGGGTGCTCTGAAATGTACAACAGTTACTGAAGCACCATGTATGCACAAATTTACATTAATTGGTATTTTTAAATAAAAAATTGTTCCACAAAAATGTATTTGATTAATGCAAAGTCTAAAACTGAATCAATAGGTAATTGATACAAATCTAAGCAAACTTTTAAGCCAAAGTCAAAGTTGTATGACTTTTCAACGTGAGTCAAGCAAAGCAACAATTACCAAATGGCTTAGACAATCAGGCAACACTGTATTAAAAGTGGTGTTCGACCCGCCTAATCAATGGGCCAATTCGCCTCCGGTCAGCTAATCTCCGGTGGTCTTTCTTTCTATTGTCTTCCATCATTGGACTGATGGTCACCGCAGCGGGGTGTCACAGGGCACGCAAATCTGAGGCTCACGTGACCGGTTAGACAGGCACGGATAGCGACCTAAGAGACTCGAATGCTTGGTACTGGTCATCGTATTGGTGCTGCAGGTAATAGAGACATCATGCACGGAGCTGGCGGCTAGTGATGGATGCCAGCCAATCACGCCTCTCGCTCACAACTGCTCGATCGCTTCGATTCGTGCTTCGCCGATCGAACTAGATGAATGCCACTACCAGAGCATCACTTGTTAGCCACTGTCTCGCGGGCACCGTTTTGCAACAGTCCCTTCTGTGAGAATGACTGCCAGTCAAAACAAAACACACACACACACAGCCATCGTTGCAGATATTTGTCACACGCACTTCAGTGTACTCTCAGTGATATTTTGTTCATATTAAGGTTAAGGCCTGGGTGATGGCGACTACCGGAGGCGAAAACAATCTGTTTACGTCATAGCTTCCCTAGTATCAACATTATGCAGTATGTCTAAGTAGCAAGACTGTATCGTATTATTGTCTTATACATGTTTTGACCCAAGGATAGTACTCTAGGACTAGGACTCCACCCTATTTACAAAGTTTTACAACAATTTGCTTGAATCACATTTTTATTACTCTTGCACAATGATACATCAGTGAAGTCGGTAGCATTTACTTTGTTAATAAAAAGGATAGCCTCTTATAAAGTCCTTTAGTGGCAATTTACTGAAATCTAATTAAGAATTGCTTTGTTGGTATCTTCTATTTGTGATTAGTCTCGTGGCTAGCACAACAAGTGAGTTATGTGGAGAATTGCCTAGTGTTGCATTTTTGAATTCTTCGAAACATGATACCGAACGGGGAGACAATGTCTTGATCCGAAGATAGCTGGGCATGGAATGAATGGCATTTCTGGTTGCTTCCATCATCGTCACTGTAGAATGGCTGTCTCGATTAGTCATCACGCCTGTAGCGGCGACGACGGCACATTCGGCGGAATCGGGCGTCAAGTCAGTACAAGTGGTATCACTCAATAGAGAGGTCACAGCAAACCGAGTGGTTCTGTCTAGCCAGTGGCAATGAGCCGATCGCTCGACACTTGCCTGGTCTCGTAGTGATTGACTGGTGGCGCGCGCCACACGGCCCACCAAATGTCATGACTCGCTGCTGACTCGGCACATTCACTCCAAGTCAGCTCCACACTGACCCACCACTGTCGCCTCCAACCTAGGTCAACCAAGGTCGTGTCACTTGCCCACTTCTCTACTACTACTTCCCTTTTCATTATCTTTTTTCCATATTTCTCATCCGAAATTATTTTTATTTTTATTATACTATTTTAATGTTGTATTCGATTTTGCAATTACATCTTAACCAGTTTAAATTAATTTTGAAGAAACTCGAAAATTCAACAAAATACAATAGTTTATAGTATCGCCCTCTAGTGGCTAACTAGTGAGTGACAATTCGAAAATAATGTTTTGAACAACTTATGTTATGAATAGTTAGAGATGAAAGACTTGCCGGCAAGCTGACAAGGAGCTCGCGTTCGGAAATGAAGCAAAAAAGTTGTTTTTAAAAGCTAGAAAAATGATT
>DVQH01000415.1:0-25199 GCA_018231625.1 Papilio phestus
TGTTTTTCTTCCAATTCGATTTTCGATTGGATTAAGCTGAGATCCCTAATTAAAATATAAAAACAAAAAAAGATTGCTTTCTTCAATTACATCACAAAAAGAATGGAGTCAAATTAATATCAAGTCTAAGTGACCGAGAAAATGAAAGTAGAATCGAGGGAAAATGAAAGTGAGAGAACGATGAAAAATCGAATTGGAAACTCACAAATCAAACTCAAGAAGAACTGAAGTTGGGCAAAAGAAAATTTCCATTGGAGACCAAGTGATCAATAGAGAATTTAGGAAAAACAAAAAATCGAGTTTTTCTTTTTAAAAAAAGGCTAGTCTTTCTGTCTTGTGCCAAGATAGAATAAGTGAACGATTTGAGACAGTAGAGACATCGAGAAATGACAGGAAAATGATATCAGTATCAGAACCAAAAGAAAGAAAGTAAAAGAAGATGAGACCAAAAGAGAGTGAGAAAGAGAGAGAGAGAGAGAGAGGGGGGAAAGAGTGAGTAAAGAAGGAATAAGTTTGACAAGGATTGAATGCGTGACGTGTTATGCGATCAGAGTGTAGTTGAAACGGGAAGAGCAGCTCAACAATAGCCAAGCTCGCGTCTCGTTTGGATAATCTGGCACATGCCCCACAGGACAGGCACGTAGGGTTCTTTGCCGGCAGATAGATTCACACTAAGTCTATTGCAGAGAATACAACAAAATTAATTTTTTTCATCTCATTCGTTGAGCAAAAAAATCAAATTTGCTCAAACGGCTAGACCGGGAAAGACTGGGGGAGAGTAAAAAAATCGTTAAGAAATTTAAATTTAAATGTATAACGCGTTGCTTTGCACGTTTAAGTTAATTTTTTGTTCTCGCTACTGGAGGTCTAGTCTTTCTTGGGTACTGTGCATTTTTCCAGTTCTAAATCGAGAAAAATTGTCGCCAGAAACGTGAGTTCAACCTAGTCTGCATAAACGTTTGTAAAGAGAGAAAAAGAGAGAGAGAGAGAAAAGACGAGTAAACGAAGAGGAAGTTGATTTGGCAAAATGCTCACGAAATGCAAATTGCGCTAGTGAGCACAGCGGAACTGAATTCACGGGTTCGCGCAAGATTTAAATCTAGGAACACGAAGTGAATGGTGAGAAGAGAAGAAGAGAATTTTTGGACCATAACTGTCCTACTGGACTGCATTCACAATTCCAAGAACAACGACGTAAAGTAGGGAGAAAGGTTGAAATGTTATAATTCTAATCTAATTTAATTTGCCTTGCCCCACGCTCGTTGAATCAGCTTTGGTTGGTCGGGTGGTGTGTGGCATAGGTGGATGCAAACATGCAGCCTTGTCAAGCCATCACAGTGGCAGAGAGAGAGAGAGAGAGAGAGAGAGAGAGAGAGAGAGAAAGAGCGAGTGGTGAGAGGGTGTCGGGTAAGCCTCGCAGTTATTTGCTGTCGACACCACGCTTCACGATGCCAATCTGAATCCAATAGGCCACCCAGACATGAGGCCAAATGTAAACGGGGTGACAATCATGGGTGAGACATAACCCGCCCAATTCGCTATCGATCCTCTCTTTCTACACACACACACACACACTTTCACTTGAACTCTTTGAAGCCATGTCATCAAATCAAAGATCTTTGCCAATTCAACATCAAGTTTTACTTGATTTTAAAAATTTGAAATTGTAAATTGTTTATCCAATAAAATTACAATGATATTTGATTTTGAAAAATTTTAGTTTGATTGCATTGCGTAATTTTTAAACTAAAATCTTCAGCCCAGGAATACTGTACTAATTAATTATAATATTTAACATATCTGTTATGCTTTGATATCCCTTTAGTATAAATTATTTAGATTAAAGTTATTGACATATTTATTATCAGAAGACTAAAAACGGATTAGCAGATCTTCGTTAAAAAGAAACAAAAACAGTTAAGGTATATCGAATAGCCCCTGTAGGAAACCTCTCCTTTTTTCTTTGTGCTATATCTAACTTGTTTATTATTATTATGTTTTATGTTATGTTAATGTATTAGATCATCTTTTTCTCCGAAAGTCTGTTTTTGCTTGCTTAACTCGGTGCTATTAATTATAATTTTGCTATTAATTACTATTGTATAATTACGATTACCGTGACGTTCAAACAGATTAATCATCCCTCCCTAATACTATTCTATGCGAAAGGTCTTGTTTGCTTTACAGCTCTTTCATGGAAGACAGTACTGTGTTTTACTTGTTCACTAAAAAATGTCAGGTATTATACAAAGAATTAAGCTTCATTACGTCAAATACTTGAAACTTTTTTTTAAATAAAATGAGACGAATTGTTCAATTTTATTTCAATTTATAATCATGATTCATGAATAACTAGATATAGTGAAACCATAGGAGATAACAGTACTCTTCCAATTGTAATAATATAAGGTAAATTTTCAAATAAATTTATTTACACAACACAGTACAATATATCACTGTTTAGCAGTTTCCGTGAAAAGTTAATCAATAATCGTTCTATCTTTAAAAATAATTAGAATTACAATCAGTGAAGCGAAAAGAGTGTTACTAGCACTCGGCTTATCAACAATAATCAGATTTGGTAGGATTTATATGTGATAACTAAAGCATTAGCGCCCAAGATTGTTATGAAGCACAATTATTTGCAGGCTTAGAGTTTGATTAGATGCCAAATTGGCCTACATAGCACCTCAAAATAGTAATCAAATTCAATTGAAAAGTAACAAAGGTGAAAAACCTGAAAAAGCTGAATCTTTCCTTTCACTCTTTTTCAAAGCAATCCAAACGAGTAGGAGCAAACTAAAACATAAAATAAAATTGAAAGAGAAAGAAATACCATAGATCTCTATATAAAATTCAATGATAACCAGAAAGAGAAAAAGAATAAAATAAAAAAATAAAAGGTGAGTGCTTATATATCATCAGATTTTATTAAAATTTTATTAAGTTTTCTTCCACACTACGTTACTTTGAAGCACAGAAAGCCGGTGAAGTAGAAGAGAAAAACAATATTAAAGTAAAAAGAAAAAGAAAGGGTCTGTTTGTTTAAAAGGACTCAAGTAAGTAAAGCAAAATGTGTGCTAAATCGAGAAACTCGCGGCAAACTCAAATTGATTGCGCTAGAAAGTTGCAACCAAAGTCTGGTTTTGCCTCACAATTTCAATCTTAAATACAATTTTAGGACTTCTCAATTTGTGAAAACCAAAACCAAAAAAACCAACATTATCATGTCCAGAAGCAAAAAAATTTAGAGAAACCTAAACTATAGTTCGAATATATTCAATAACCAGAATCGACCAAAAGAATTGCATTACCTGACTTTCAAAATAAAATATAATTTAAGAATAACAAAAATTAAATAATGGGTTTTTGTTTTCCAGTTTGAATTCTTTCTCTAAATAGAAAATGCCACAGTTCGTCTTTTGTTAAGATAAGCGACCCTTGATACCGGTCATGTCTGATGAGTGTAGTGCACTGCAATTCACGAGATTCGGCAAGCAAAGAAACTTAGCAAGAGAGTAGAATGCATTGCCAGTATGACCGAGGTGGCGGTCGTATAAATCAAAATTGAAATTTACTAAAGAGAAAAGAGAGTGAAAGAGAGGGTGAAAGAGAGCGAAACAATGTGGTGTGCGCGTAGGCAGTGCCCGAAAACGGATGGATTCAATTAATTTGGAACTAGTGCTGCTCGGCAGTGCCGAGATCGGAGACAGTCGGTCTCGAAAAGAGAGAAAGAAAGAGGGATGCATCATAATTGAGGCAATCCATAACCGAGCTGAGTGAGTGGCTCAGTGTCGGTGTGAGTGTGAGTTTGTGAGTGTGTGTGTGGGTTCTAAGCCGAGCGAGTGTTGTGCACCACAATGGTGGAAGCACTGTCCCGGCCAAAGTACCCGAGACACAATATAAATCTTGCCACGCGCCGGCGCGCATCACTCTCTGCCACTCGTTCCACGACATCGCCCTAGGTATAAATAATACGCCAACTTGCGCGCGCGGTCGGGATCAAAGATAAAGTTTGAAAAATAATTCTTCCCGACTCCTTGTGCCTGCTCTCTCTCTCTCTCTCTCTCTCCTTCCAATCCTCCCCAAAGTCGAATAAATTCACAGCCAGTCAAACTGAACAGTCTACAATGTCGATGGCAATGCAGTGTCGACTCGAAACAGGGAAACACAATCAAAAATTGTAGCAAGCGCAAAAGTAAAGTCATATTTCGATTTGTATTAATAACTTTCGATCTCCGACTCTCCACTTCTGCTGTTTCGTAAGAGCAACAAAACATTAGAGGACACAAAAAAGAGAAAAGACTTTAAAATAAATCAAATCTCGAAGAAGGGAGTGGAGAGAGAGAGAGAGAGCCATGAGAGATGTCAGCAGAGAGGGAGTGAAGGCACGAGATAGAATGAGAATCGAGAGCCACTGACGTGCCATTAGTGCCACTCTGAGTGAGCAAACCCCAAACGGGCCTTTGGTCGTTTAGATTGTCGGTTCACACAAGGGCCATATCGATAAGCTGCTCGTCGATGCTCAGACACAGCACGTAGCCATGTGTGAAAGGCAATAAAAAACAAGAGCAAAAAATTAAAAGTAATTAAAGAGCAACAAAAAAAGTAACAACAAGAGATCTTTCGGGAGATCTTGCGCAGTCTACTTACTCCCACTTGTCTCATCATCCTTGAGTAGAGTATTAACGTGTTTACAGGGCAGACACGAGTTAGAAACAAATCATTTACAATTTATATATTTTGTACTAATTAAACAAAACGAAAATGGTTCGCTTATTAGTATAAAAATACATTTATTTTAATTTTTACTTTTTATCAAGTATATAAAACAATGCAACTTTTAATAAACAAAGTAATACTGAGAAAACAAAAGTTCTCCGTGACAAGTGACGGTGCGATTGCGTAACCACACTAAGCAAGTTGTGTGTGTGCACAAGTAGTTGTGAAGCAAAGTGAAACTGTAAGTGGCCTGACGGACCCTTTTCACTCCGTCTTTATCGCGATTGTCGCTATCGATAATTGTCCACTACTGTGTACAATTCAATTTAGAGCTAGAGAAAACGTTAGAATGCCTCCGACAGTTACACAATGAGCTCAATAAATTAAAAACACTACTCACTGACCTCCAAACGACTAGCAGTACAAAAGAAGCAGATAAAATAAATAATTATTCGGTTTAAAGTAAGAAAATAAGAAACAAGACATGTAGGCCAGCTAGTCTACAAAGTGCTCGTTCAAAAGTTGTCTGGATAGGGTTTTATGTAATGGTTTGGAAGGAATTTGTTTTATTTAATTATAATAACATCTGATGCAATAATGACGAAAAATATATGAATTGCTTAAATAAACTTGTCTCAGTTATACGAGTTTGCAATATGAATGCTAAAGTCAAAATAATTTTTTTGAATTTTATCGAAGTTGCAAACTAAGTAGTAATTGATTGAAAGGAAAATAAAGAATAACTGAATAGATAATTGAAAAAAGTGTGTGAATGCTTGTTTTGATTGCCAACCAAAAAGAAAAAAGAATGGAACATCTAATCTTATCTAGCAATAAAGATCACTCAAATGAATCACTTCAATAATTCAAACATTTTCAAAGTGAATTTAATGATCCAGCCAGTCAGAAAAGTAAAACTAGCTCTCCGCTTGCTTGCCTTTTAGACAAGTCAGGGCGTGTTAAAAACAGAATTAAATTCCCACGCCATATAGAGTGACATTTGAGGTGATAGCTACGTTAATACTTGAGCCGATGAGTCGAATTGTTTGCTAAACGATTTCCAGTCGTTCTGTTAGTTGTTGATTTGAAAACTCGCGACATTAATGTTATTGTTTTGATTAAATCGACTATAGAATAATAGTCATTGTTCAATTGCTCAATTTACTAAGAGAGAAATAAACTTTTTTTGTCGATCTGACGTGACTAACAAACAAAACCAATTAGGTCTCTATATATATCTAAAATGTAGATAAAAATGCAAGTGCAGTCATGAGATGTTTAACTAGAGTGGAGAAGAAACGAAACGACTTGCTCAGAGAAATATGATTTAAGTAAAGACATAAATTATGAATACCACAAAGAAACCCACAAACACACACTCTACTTAAGTTGAGCAATTTGGTCAAGCGCGAGATTGTGATGACAAGCCACTTCGATGCCACTCACCAACCCTTGCAAGATTTGACTGTGCCTATGCGTAGTGCTGCCAGATTATTTATGCCTCGCATAGTCGATTAGTATGCAATGGCCAAGTAGAGATGATTCAATTGACAGTAGACTACAATTGAGCATCGCCACTATCGCCACGACATTTATGACAAACCCGACTCGGATTGCTACCGCAAATCCATTCAACTGTCAACCAGTGAGCTCGACGAAAAGACCCAATAAATATTCAAAAATATGACCAAAAAATAAGAAGACGAACAGTCTCTAAGAATGAACAAAGAGGAAAGAAGAGAGTGGAAGGGGAACCGACATCAATTGCATTTCGCTGCACTCATGCCTCAGAACTATACATATTTTACTTTTGCAAATCACCACCATCATCACATCAATAGAAGAAAAGCAGAATAATGGGTCTGGAAATTTTTGTTCGATTTAAAAAAATACCCGTATATTGCAACAATGACTATCACAAGCAACACATTGTATGTTGGAACCTTTCAAAGCATTCTCCACTTCGGAATATGTTCCCAAATCTTCAAATGTAAATTTTGTTAAATTAACCTTTTAGTATACATGTATATTCATTATTTTTACCTTCAAAATAACTTTTTCCACACTATTTGAGAAGGTAGCGGAAAAATTTAAAATTTAAAAGTGTAACCACTCAAGTAGTAGAGAAGTGATTCAACTTGACCCGATAGATTCAAACAGAAAGCTTGATGGAGTTGGCTGATGACATTTTTTGTCTCTCAAACCTCGACATTCTCAACACACAGAGCATCCGAATTGAGTTCAATTTTAATTAAATTAACCAAAATGAATCTGGAATATTTCGTCTCGCCACCAGTGTACTCTCATTACTTGGTTGCCTTCGCTTTTCACCCGCGTACTCCCCTATGTAAATATGTCATGTTGCTCTCTCTCCCTGACGGTAAGTGAAAAAATTCCTATTGTCATTCCAGCACAAGCAGATAACTCACTCTAGGAACATACGAGTAAGATATTAGCTAAATTAATGCCAAACTCTCTCTTTTGCCCTGTGCATAGCTCGCGACATCGACACGCCAAAGCTCACTCATGCCCGGCAACTGAAACATCTCGCACCGGTCGGTAGGTTAGTTCTCTCTCTCTCTCACGTTTAGATTCGTCATTAGAATAATTGCAATTTTAATATATCAAGATGGTGAAGTTTGAAAAGAAAGGAGGAAAGAAAATTAGTGCTAAAGTACTAATTCACAAACCCAATAATACCTAACTATGAGAAGATAAGTAAGATGATGCGTAAAAATTGATCCAAATAAGACAAACTGCGAAAAACAAAGATAGAAAACTAATGGAAGCTCTCACGATGGTCAAGTCTGCCAATACGTGTAACAACACAAATGCAATTGAAACAAATGCAAATCAAAACTTGAGCCAATATTAGGTAAAATGCAAAAATATGTTTTACGGAAAAACTACTTTGTGTTCGCAAATAAAAATAAAAATGAAAATTCTGATACATAGTAGTGACCAAATGGCTACAATAAGCAGATTTGTTTCTAGATACAAACTAGATACGAAATAAGCACGCTTTGTGTTACAGTGTTACTCAATTTTGCTACATGCAAATGACTGATAGTGGCAGTATAAAATTAATAATTAGAAAAAAGCAAGTAAAATAATAAGTCAGTTAGAAGAACCTGAGAGAAAAAGACAAAGTTATCACCGATGATATGAAGATGACAGAGAGACAGTGATGGTAAATGCAAGTCAAGCATACAAGTTTCAATTTAAATTTGAATTTGATTGAACCGAGTCAAGCAGAAAGTCGAAAAAACGAACTTGCTTTTGCATTTGATTCCAAGGACTTCCTCTGTTTTAGTTGTAATTATACGAGACCGATTTGGCAGCACTTCCCGCCCTAGGTGCCTGGAATTTATTTCACTTCAAATTCCTAAACCGTGGCACGCAAATCATTGAAGCAATCGTCAATTCTCAATTAACAAAATCAATCCCAGAATATGCGACATTCTTTAAACCATTCTTATCACCCCACCGTGGTAATTATGAATTCACATAAACAGTTATTTTGTTTCTGAAAATACTTCTGGCACATATAACTAAAACGGCTAATTTGAATTACTTGAAAATGTGAACAAGACAACGTGGATAAATATTTACACTGGGAAATTATATCTTTAAGTGCTTATTATTCAAAATAGATATGAATTAAAAATAATTATTGGCTTCAATGTACGTTTGTTTCGAGTAAGAGAGCCACAAATTGCGTTCTAGTCCTCTCTTGACTCTTAAAAGTAAACTTGTTTTCAGCAAAAACTCAAGAGAGTCTCAATCTACAGTCGCTGCTACACAGGAAAGATGAAACCACGTTCAAATTGCTCTTGTAAATAATATGGATAAATGAACAAGTTTTATTAGAGACTTTGACTTGATAAATGATATAATGTTTTATAGAACCAATAATAAACAGAATAATTGACATAAGCCCGCTTGAACTTGAGAAGAAACTTTTATTTTTATTTTATATATAACCGTCTGAATTATTGCTGAAACAAACAAAACGGTAAATAATAGTTAATATTATAATTAAATTTAATTTCAATATTGATTTTATTGTACTGTACACGAAAAAAAACTTGATATGGCTCTATTGTATGATTATAATTATTATTGTATGAGAACTCACACAGAGTTTAATTATAACAAAATAAAACAAAATCTATTACCTATACAGTAAAACAGGAAATTTCCAAATCTAATATAAATGAATATAAACGAGATAGGGAAAGTAAACAAAATCCGTTTTTACATTGAATAGCAAGCCGGAAATGCTGTCAAAGTGAACTGCTTTGTATTGCTAGTGTGACACGATCCATCCATAAAGTCCCTTCCCGTTTATGAAGGTGTCTTTTCGGAATGTTTCCAATTGATTACAGACTCACTCGCAGTTTTATGCGTGGCCATCAGGTCCAAAGTTCATTTGGCTAATTGCCAGCCGCACCACTCGGACCCAACTAGCTTCATAAAATAGAATAAAAAAAGAGAACGACCATCTCGACCATACTAACGGCACATCTGGGACTGAGACCACAAGTGGGTTTCCCGACCTATTCCATACTCCGCGCATGTGCAGTGCTAAGTTAACTATCGAAAGACAAGTCTAGTGCCATAGTCAGATAAGCCAGCTGGTTTGCTTTAACAAACTTTCAAAGTAGCCTATTTGGACATCTGGAGTGGTCAGAGCCAACTGAAGAGCTCTCATTGTTTTCGCTTTGGTTCCCCATTATGGACTCTTTTTTACTTCTGAGCTCATTGAATTGAAAATCGTTTGGACAAGATGAGGCGGCAAATGTTTTGACACAGTCAGCTAGTTGGTGGGCGATTATGTAGACGAAGAAACCCACTCGGCAGGGCGGCATTCATTTTGCATGATTTGCCTCTCTGGTTTGCTTTGGTTGCTCTAGACTAGCACGATCATCATCAACAAATGCGGCTGGTGCCAGGGATGCACGGGCCTGTGCCCAACAGTGTTGTTACCAACAGATCGAGTTGGTGCTGATCGGAAGACAATTAGCGTGCACGCCTCGGCTCAGTGCGAGGTAGCACAAATAGCTCGACTGACCGTCTTGGGCAACTCGGCAGCATGTGTCGAGTGCGCGCCAACTATCCATCTCTTCTAACGGCATCGCATGAGGAATAGTTTAAATTCCATTAAAAAAAGTTTGGCTCGTAATTGAGTGAATTTGAAACCGATTTCTCGGCCATTTGAGTAGCTCCCGTCACCAGCGTCCAACAGCGTGGTGTGGCCAAGCGGTAGAAACAATTCGATTGTGCACTTAACTGCAAACACCGAGCTTTTCAAAGAGCAATGTAGTGTCAGCGACTCTGAGCAGCACACTGGTCACAACACACATTTTCTCCCTCAAATCTAGAAGTGAATGAACGTGAATACTACTACTCAACCAAGTGGACCAGAGATTTTAAATTCAAATCAAGTGAAAACGTTAGTTTTATTAAAACAAACAGACAAAACTACGAGTAATAAGAGTGCTTTTTGCCACCTACCTTAGTTGGTTATCGTGCAAATGAAGTTGCTTAAGAGCTTTTAGTCCAAAGAAGGCTTCAGGCTCAATGAGTTCAAGTCCGTTGCCAGAAATATCAATAAACTGAAGCTTCTCCAGTGTAGCTAAGGCAGAATTTTTGACAATCCGAATCTGATTGCGCGCCAGATTCAATTTTCGCAAAAATGGACAATGATACAACGAGCCAGTGGGTATGTTGCTCAGTTGGTTCTGTGCCAAGTCAAGCTCGATCAGGTTAGATAACTGTTGGAAGGCGTCAACGTGAATGTCGCGCAGTCTACACCGTGCTAGGTAGAGACGTTGCAAGTTGCTTAAACCAGCACGCTCAAAAACACGTGCTTCGAGCTCGGCCAGTGGATTGCCAGACAAGTGAAGCACTTGTGTGCCTAAGTTAAGACCACGAGGTACGTGTTGCAAAGAAGCGTCGATGCACTCTACCCACATCTTGCCTGAACGCCATTTGCATGAACATTGCTCAACACACTTGATTTGAGAGAACTCGCTAGGTCGTGATTGGTGGAGAGAGTGCTGTGTTCGAACACCACTACTCGACACCGAGCGAGCAACATCGCGAAGTTCAGGGCGTCTATTTTGATATTTCTCAAGATAAGTTTGATGTTGAGACACCAACACCAAATCGTCAATGGCGCTGGTTGAGTGGTGAGGATGAGTGGAATGAAGGCGTGAGTGGTGGACTGTTTGATGAGTGTGAGGTGGTAAATGATTCCAACTGCTTTTGCCTTGGCTATGGCACCAACAGCTGTGCGGACTGAGCAATAGTAGTAATAAGAAGAAAATAAGAAACCGAAGCCAAACTAGTGAGGCTGAACAGCGGTGATGGGCAAACACGGTGATACGAGCCCACAACCAACACAGACTCTCGGACCGAGGTAGGTGGGGTGAAGATGGCTCAGATGGTCGAGATGGCCAGTGCGACTTGACACTTGGATGACCAAGTCGTTGTCGATTAACACAGTCGAGGAGTCGAGTCCACCGATGTAGAAGAACGGTGCCAGACCATGTGCGGTGGTGGTCGCTCACCGATGCCCACTGTGGCCCGGAGACATCGCCGCACAGACGACTCATCCTGCGCGACCAGACGGCTTAGTAGAGATCAGTGCACAACAAGGAAAGACTCATCGTGTTAGCGATGTTTACTCTGTCAAAAAGATACCAAATCAATACGATTAGTAATGAATCTTAGCGAACCAATCAAGTTATGATTTAAAGATGCCAATTCAATTAATGTACCAGAAGCGCACAAACTGAACTTCACAACTCATGGGAACAACAAAAAGAATGAACAAGAAGCCACCCATTGATTTACATGATTCTCCTCTCATACTCTCTCTTTCATTTGATTCTGCGACACAGCTATAAATTAATTAAAACATGGTTTATGTATAATTATCATAAATAACAAGCAAAATATTAACCACATAATAAATAATAATTAAAGAGTTCAATTTCATTGTTTAAACCGTATTAATTTTGTAAATATAAACAACATATGTAACCTATTAAAGGGCTTTTATTTAATTTGTGATGATTTTGCTCACAATATAAAGAGTTATAGAACTGAAGTATTTGAACAAATCAAGTAATGTACTCTTTAATTTAATTTGAATATTACTAATTACCGAAACGAAGTTACTAGAATTGACAAAACTTTTACTATCATCAATCTCAACATTAGGATAGTGAGAATTTCAACAATACATCACCGGGATGTATATTATAGACTAAACAATACCGCTTAAAACAGAATAAAATTGACAGAGTGCAAAAAGAAGAGACTAAAAAAGCGCAATTTTGAGATATAACAAAAAAATAAAACAAAAGAGAGTAAAAAAGTTTAGTGTGCGTGTGTGTGTTAAAACAACTGGTAAGATGCTCTATCAAGCACAAACAATTGTATTAGACAGTCAGCGAGCAAGCAAACTCGATTAGAGAGTTTGTGACCCATCTCGATCAGATGTTGTACCTCACGCAGGCCTTGTCTGTTTATCGCTATTTAAAAAGCAATTTCCTGTGCCAATAGAAACCTATTGTGTCAATCAAAGACATTCAGAATGAGAAACAAAATTTAAAAAATAGTAAGAAAGACCAGAATCGATGGAAAGAATTTCAATATCGATAGTGAAGGAAATTAATAAAATCGAAAAAAAGAGGGCAATGTGAAAGAGAAAAGGAGGATGAGTGAAAAGGGAAAGAAGAGGTTTTTTTGATTAGAAATCGATTGAGGTCCATTGAAAAGCAAGTCCAATCAATAGACCAATTATCGGATAAGCTGCAAAGAAGGCAAGTGCGAGTGGTGCCAACGGGCCATTGCGTGACGTGCTCGTGCCGGACAGACTAGTTCCACTGGGCGCCCACAAAGCACATTTCCGCCATGCCAAGACTTCCGGTTCGAGTGAACGCAGAGAGCCACCAGACTAAAGTTAGCATCACATCAACGCTCAACCAACACAAGGAAACGCAAATCGCGAGTGTAAGGGCAATCAAAATGTCATCGAATAGAGCTGTGCAGCTGAAGATTGACTTGGGCTCTATTTCCACTGTGCCAACTGGAGACAATCGATAGGAAAAGTTCCGCTTTCTTGTATTCGAGGTTGTCTAATTCGCCACAGTCCAACAGATCCGAAATGGCATTATCATTTGGTAGACAGAGTCCTATTCACCAAGCATGATACATGAGTCGCACTTTCATGAATTGAGTAGATTAAAAACATTCACCCGGTGTGATACCACTAGGCGTTCACTCGCCTTACCTTCAAGGTGCTCTTCACCGCTACACACCAACAGAGGTAATGTCAAGTCTCCATGGTATGAACTTATTATAATGTACACAAAAGCAAGAAAGAGGGGAAAACACCAAGGAAAAGTTTGGAACGGAACCCTGCCAGCTGCCAGTAGCTTCCAGTATAAAACTATCAACGAAATGTTGTATGGTATTGAAAATGTCACTGCTAAGATTAATGCCAGCACATGCACACCAAATCAGCTCAATGCTTGCCTATTGTTAAGAACTTCGATTTAGATGACCTATCTCGAATTCAAACTACTAAAAATCGAAGTTTTTATGATTTAAATTTCTAATACGCAAATGTAGCACAGATTATCAAATCCGTTTTAAAGTTCAGAGGGCTTTTAAAATAAAAAACTGTAAGAGGTAAACAGTTTAAAGAATTCAGAATACAATGCTTTACTGCCTATTTTGAGTTGTCAGTTTTTTTCAAAATAATTTAACTTGTCTAAATTGTGCTTTGTTGTCCTTTTTTGTATTGTAGCACAATTACAATAGTTTTACTGTTTAATATTTTTTAAATTTATTTTTGCTATCGTTACTAAGTACTTAAAAATACAAATAAGACTCACACAAAAACTAATTGCAGAAAAAGTTTCCATAAAAATGCTACTTTGACACTTAAACTTTCTGTAAATACATAGAATTGGCTTTTCCTGTGATCCCTAATAAAAGTAAAACACAAATTAACAGTTTAGAGTTTGATCAGCAAGAATGTTCAAAAGATAATTCAATTATCATTATTCACTTCTAAGATTACAAATAACAATAATAAATCAGGCCGGGTTAAGTAAAGTCGCTTGAATGACAAGTAAAGACCAGAAGGACTAGTGAGGAAAAAATTTGATTTGGTGTGGCTCGCGTCATAGTTTAGATTAGTAAAGAGAAAGAAAGTGAGAAGCACTGAATTGAGCAAGCGAATGTGCTGATGCCAAATGAAAATAAAAAAGAAGAATGAGGAAACCAACGATGATGAGCGATGCAAGCCAAACCAAACATGTGAATGGCAATGGACAGAGGCGACTAAGACAAAGAAGCAACGATGACGAGCGGACAGAGAGAGTCATGGGAAGAAAAATGATGCCACCACGAGGACAAGAGAGGGACAGTGGTGCGCCGAGAGTGGTGAGTGAGCCTAGAGGGGTCCGGCACGATATGCGGCCGCCCGACCGAGCGATATTGAGCGGAAGAAACATTTTTCATGCGGCCGCTGTCCGCTGGGTGACGCACCAGCTCGGTCACACTCTGTGTGTGATCATTACCACCGACACTGGCCAGTCCGTGTTCAGTGCCACTCTGCCACTCGGCCCTTGGTTCACATTGTCTCGCTCGGTGCTGTCATCGAGCCACTCGGCTCGAACGTGTCCCTAAATCTCCTCAAGTCATCTCTACACATGACAAAATTTAATGAGATAAAATCTATCGAACTATCTTTCTCACTCGAGGAGAAAACAAGAGAAAAGAGAAGAGTGCGAAAGAAGAAAGAAGATGTGCAACTCGATTGGAAGTGGCCGATAATAAATGATGCGTGCCAGTAAAGGAAACAGACTCAGAGCGTGCCTTTGCTTGCATGGAACAATAAATCAAACAGCCATTGTCATATCGCGCGCGCCTTAATCCTGCCAGCCCAATATCGAGGCTAATCAACACAGAGAGATACACCCGCGTGCATCACCGTACCCGCACTACTGTTACACTGAGCCGGCATGAGACCAAGCGCTGGGCACACCACCAAGACAAATAGAATATCGAAGCGTATGGTTAATTAAATTCGCCTCTGCCAGGCGTCAGCGTGGCGACAGTGAGCAAACACAACCAGAAAAGAGAGAGAGAGAGAGAACCTTAGCGAGATTGGATTCGATAACCTCGAGCGAGTCTAAACATCACGATGATAACAATGATAACAAGACAGTGCTTTTCAACCTCAACATCAATAATGGAAAATTTATCAAGATCTGTTTACACCTAAAGCCAAACTATTTAAATAATTAATGCCGCAATCTAGTTGGGAGTCACAAGTGACACACCAACTAAGAAGCTGCGTATTCGTTAAAAAATAAAGGTTGAAATAGTTGCTGAGTACATAAAAGTTTCATGATAAAACTGTTAAAATAGAGACTCGGGCACCTCAAATGTTTAGTATTCAATCAGAATGACCTGTAACACAACAGATATTTGTTTGAACTTATAATCCTTCACTAAATACGATTTATGTTTGTCAATTCATATATGTAAACGTGGGTGCTTTTTTGCGTGTTTACTTCAATTATGTTTAAGTTTTTGCCTACACATATATCCAAACATCAAGTTTTTATATAGCTCTCCATAATAATTTATAAATACTATTTTGGCATCTTGAAGTAATATTCCAATAGACAGTTGTGTTTGTGATACACATATAATAAAAATAAATAAAGAAAAGTTGCAAAACAGTATAGATATTCTAAAAAATCTATTTTGATGAATTAAATATGTAGAAAGTGTCAGATACAGAAAAATTCCAAATTTGTCCCTCTCTACATCTTCTTGCTCAAATTTAAGTATCGGTAGTACAATTAAGGCAAATTGAAACCAAAAAATGTGCGATGTGTATCGAGAGAAACAAATGAAATGTGAAGGTAGATGGTAGGAGATTGCCACAGAATCACACCATTGTCCGCTATAGTAGAGGTACTCGGATCGAAGTGAAGCTAGGCAATACATATCAAATGGAATTGCAAAGTGGGCTTGGTTCGACTGTTTTCGATTTCTTGGCCCTCGCTTCGATCTGAGATCGGCGGAGATCAATGCGGCCAACGGCAGATACATCCAATTGTCAGAGGCATTGATTTATTCGGCCCATTGTGCCCACACGGATGACTCGTCACCAGGCTAAAAACCAGCCGTGTTTGGGCCATGGGACACATCAGTGTCGCACCGTAGATCCTTCAAGTTAATCGATTGCAATTTCTCAATTTTAAAATTATTTTGTTCAGAAATAGCAGCAGACAAGACTTGATTTCAGTAAAGTATATATGCTATATTGAGCAACAATGTTTCAACACTGATTATGCATTTGCATACTACGAGACTGAATAAATCAGTGCTGGAATTGTTTTTACAATAAACTCTACACAATTGAATTTACAAAATGAACTAACAAACATCTAAGTAGTACATTAACAAGATTAATTGAAAAACACTGATCAATCCATACAGTAGATCATACAGTAGATTTTAAATTTCATTATTCCCTCTACCCTGATCTTTAGGGTTTGTCGAATGTGTTACGTTAGGTAAACAAATTCCGACACAGTTAAACAATCCGCCAGAGTATAGAATCCTGTCCTGTCTTTAGTTTGTGTTCACTATGCGTCGTTTGTGGTCAGTCTGGACAGACTAGGCTAGTGGCGGTGGTGACATCAGCAGTAATGACCGAAATCAATGCTGCACGCTCAAGTCAAGTCAAGGAATCAAATTAGACCCAAAGCCAAATCAACACACCAACTCGCATTGTATAAATGCTTCCAAAGAGCGCATTTGCTTCACTCAGCTTCCGTAGACTATCAGAAAATTTGCGATCAATGTTAGTGGTAGAGTCAAGTTAATATCTGTTGAATCTAGCAATTATTAATCGAAAAAGTCGTTTTCATTAATCGAATCGTAATAAAGCGCGAGAGGAGAGATGGAGAAAGTAGAGTGATGGTCCAATGAATCGACGCTTGTGTGTCGCATAATAAATCGGCCTCTGGACTCGAGGCCCGGTGGCCGAGCGCAGCTAATCTGACAAGCAAGTCATCTATAACCAGTTGTAATTGGACTCGCTCTCATTGCTAAACATACACATACATAGACATACAGATAGACATACACAGACACACGGAGACCAATGTAGTAGGGCACCAATGAAGACAAATTGCAACGAAGATGGACCAACGTTAATCCGCGGCGCCACTGTGGTGCCGACAAATCAACCAGACGCGAAGGATGAGGCAGATTAACTGAGCTCGATATGGCCTGATGGCGGTGTGACTGCGGTGCCACTCAATGACGGCTCGATTGTGAAAGCCGATACTTGCCCCTACTTGCCACTGCTCCTCACTCACACAACAAATAGAGAAATCAGATAAATTATAAATAAGCAACATCCAACCCAAAATGATGGCTAGCATTAAAAATGAAAACACCAATCGCAAAGTATCATTAGAATTTATGATCCAAATCGATTACATTGTGTTTGCTGGAAAGAAAACAAGACCGGCTCTCTGGTCGGTTGGGTCGAGACTATGCCTACCCCAAACCAAACATGGTCCAGACACGCTAACTCTGCTGGGACCAAGATGTCTCAAGTTTTTCAACTGTTATTTTAACAAAAAACAAAATAATTGGATATTAATAATGCAGAGTTTCATTGGTCAATGGCTAGTTAGTGTTGAGTGTATCTATTCTAAGCTTTAGTTAAAATGTATACCAAAAACAAAATTTTAAATATCTAAAATTAATTAATTGAATTTGTCCTGCACGCTTGATTGGCTTGGAATTGGTCCAAAAATAATTAATTATTCACGCTAGTGTGTGCGGTAGTTGTACGAGAATCTCAAGTCTCTTCGATGTAAGGTCTCGCAATAAATCATTGCACTAATGGATTCCAAAAGGATTAGTTGCAAAAGGCAAAGTTAGTGCTAGGGTGGGAGGTGGTGGCGCGAAAGGCTGGTCATATTAGGTGACACATTCCGGTCACGGGCTGGACATCTGGTTGCTGCATTGATTACATTGCTTTTCCATTGCATTAGATTGATCACTGGAAAACATGTAAGAAACTTTGGATCGAGTCTCCAAGTGAATACGTGAACATTGAGAAGCCGTTCCACTTGAGAAGGTTAATGATTCCATGGATGCAGCAAAGTAATGAGTCGACTGTGCACACTTTTAATTGGAGCATAATTGTTGGGCTGATCAAACCGGTGGCTGCATCAATAGTTGGAGCAATTCATCATTGGGCTCGACTCGAGTTGCCCTTGTCACAACAGCCACAACCAAGCGACCACCAAATAGATCGAGAGAAGACAGGCGTCAAGTCAAGCAAGCTCACAACAGGCTACACAGAAAGAGTTTTAAAAGTGCTAGCATGAGTGAGCCCAAAGACGAACGAAATAAATTATTCAATCCAACCCGAATTTGACAGTGCTGCTAGACCCCAATGGCTCATCTCCAGCGCTTGCCATCTTAATAGACCATAAATAATTAATTTTATTTTATCCTCAATTTATGTTTTGTCTTGTTGGCGCGAGCACCGTAGCTCACCAGGGTTTTGTTTCTCTCCAAGACAATGATGGGCTGAAAGCGTGAGAGAAGTGGGCCATCGTCATTGTAACTGGAAACGAGTGAGTGTGTCTATGTGAAGCTCGGTCCCCGGGCGCAATTGAGGCACAGCCAGTTCGGTGTGATAACGAGCCAAGCTCGTGATGTGTAGGACACGATTTGCATAGAAGAACCGAGCTCGAAAAAGAAGCAACTTAAGGGAATTTTCCTTAATAACGATTTCAATCAATTAAATGCTTTGCATCGCCAACCACCACAAGCAGAAGTGCCGTCTGAGACCCAAGATCATTAACAAAGTGTGCGATCGCGAGTCAAGAGTGGAATTAATCACAGAGAGAGAGAGAGAGAGAGAGAGAGAGAGAGAGAGACAGCGAGCCACTCAATGATCAGATTTGACGATGGTGTAGCTAATCGACCTCTATTTTGTCTAGTCACTGCTCGATCGAGGCGATACCGTGTCATCAATGAATCAACAACAATAATATTACAATCCATCCTAATTATTCGCATTACACTTAGTTCAATTCACCCATTAATTGATAGTAACCTTTAAATATTAATTCAAATTAATTTTAGTGATGAAACATCTAAGATTAATGAATATTTTTCAATCATTCTTATACTTTATTAATATTAAGATTTCAAAAATATTTAATTTAAAATATATTAACTGTTTAATAAATGAAACAATATATACTTAAATTGAACAAATAGAATGATTTGATCTTGAATGCTGACAAAAATTGTAGCAAATATTGAGTAATAATTTTTTAATTATAGAAAGTAGTTGGAATAAATAACAATTGGCGACAATCGACGAATTGAACACCAAAGAACTATCGAGTCAATTGTCTTGCAAACTAAGAGTGGTGGAGTAATCGAAAGTAACAGTGGGTGGTAGTAATGAGTGATTCGGTGGCATGATGGCCGCACTCGTGCCATCGCCACTGGCCGAGATTAGAGTCGGCGGGGAGGAATTATCGGGCCGGGCGAATCAACGCGCAAGTGAAGTGATGAATCGAAAAAACGACTGCTGCCTGTCGCACGCTGAGTGTGAATTCAATCGAAAACGAAAACTAAGCAAGCAAAGGCAGCCAGGCAGCAGCGAGCGCACAAGAGATTCATCTTGTCTCGGGCACACTCACCAACACCATTTGTTACAAGCCTCCCGCCAACGCGTTACGGGTTACGGACAGCCAGTAGATAAGACCGAGCTTCTCACTCACCCATTTTCCAGCAACGCCTGTCATCAAGCCAGATTAAGACGGACCCCAGGCAAGATTAGCTCTTAAAGGTCGACACGGAACAACAAGGCTAGACCACAACAAACTACGGGTTGAACAAACGTCCTCAGTGAGCGGTGCTCTATTGAGTGATCGACATATTTATGGATGACACCGGTGTATGTCCCTCAGTTCTAATTCTAAGCACGATTGGCACATGATCAGACTGCGGCTAGAAGTTAAAACAAACTATCGATGATAAATGAGAAAGTAGAGAGAGAGAGAGAGAGAGAGAGAGCGAGAGAAGTGTAGTTGGCATGGCCATCCCACTCTGCCCGGCGTCCCCTCCTACAAACCGATTGATCGAGCCAGCGTCGAAATGTCACCGCAGCACCCTAATTGCTCACACAATGCTCTCCCTCCACACACACACAGACACACACACATACACCACCATCACTCTCCTCTGAACTGACCCTCGATGAATCGGCAAACTTCGATCCAAAAGTTTGTCGAGACCAAACTATAGAAAGACACAAGAGCAGTGATAGAAAGGAGACGATTTAAAAACTGTTGTCCTTTTGGGGCTAGTCTAATAGGACACTGACACCAAGTGATGCGGTGTAATTGCTAAATCAATAGCAGCCAATAATTAGGGGGATGATCAAAAGCTGCTACCACAGACAAAGTTTGTTGGTCACTTCCACCACAAACCATCAGTGTAAAAATAAAAGAGAGACTCAATGAGATCAATTATTAATCCCACCCCCCAGTGGATAGACAGTGCAAGTCTGGGTTGTGCAACTAGGTCAATGGTGACGCAATTCACCTGATGACGGAGTTCAAATCAAATCGAGATTGAAGATTGAAAAGTTTGCTGCAATGATTTATTCATATTCTTTCCGTCCCTACCACCAATTTAGCTAAGTCATAGGACAATACTAATTTAACTACTTTCTCATTAATTTTTAACTTCAGCAATTAAAATCAATATCAACACGCGTGAAACAAGAAGCATGAATTAAAGAAAGCTCTTTTCAAACTTCGCTTTGAAGTACACTGAAATAAGACAAAATTTTGCCTCTACAGGTTTGATATTTCTTCTAACCAAACTAATGCTCACATTTACAAACTTCAAAGCCCTCAATGTCCGACATTATGTTTATCTATATGCTGAAACACGCATTCGGCATTTAACTAATGGTTTGACTTGTGCGTCAAGTAAGTGCCGTTTGGCTAAATCTTCTTTTTGTTTCGAAATAAAGATTGGCTAGAATTTTAAAATATAAATAAAACACACACACATTATTATGTTTAAAACCATAATAGAATGCGTTATAAATGCTTAAAGTGTAAAAAGTAACTGGAAAAACTAATCAAAAAAGAAAGATGGTGAGAGAGCACGAAGTTGCTGCTTGTATGCAATCGACACAGCAGATTCGAAGCTTCCAAATAGTACTGCCAAGGATAAATCAGCGAGGGAAAAAGTCAAAATGGCAGGATGACATACAACATTAAGCTAGAAGTTGGGGTTAGTCAACAAGAGTGGAAAATTTATCTTCCATAAATGATCAAGGCAAATAAATTTGACCAATAAAGCCAATGGTTTAATTAAATAAAACGTATAGCAGAGTCACCATGGGGAAAATATATATATAAACAATAAGAGTGTGAGACGAATTAAAAGTCTCCACCAGAAACCAAAAAAGTAAAGAAAAAGAGAGAGAGAAAAGTTGGGTTGGTTAAATTGAAATAAATTTATAACGTTGGTATAAATTATGAGTAACTTCCGGAGCAAAAGTAAAAATAACGCGGGCGTAATGAGTGTAAAATAACTCTCACAAACTGGACTGTATATGCCAAATTTATTTGCGCTTTTTTCACAAACTTATACTCAAGTTCATTTTTTTTATTTTTTTTAAGAGTTAGACAATACAGAGCTATAAGAATTCCCCCTCTCTTTCCACTCTGTAAACAACGAAACTGCACACAACATTACTGCGCATGCGTGAGAAGTGTGGTAAAAAGAAAAAGTTTGAAATGCTTATTAAATAAAGTTGTTTATTGTAGGCCAACGTTTGTCAGTGTGTGCACCATTTATCTAATTAATAATGTCATCCTATACATCCGGTCAGAGCGTTCAACTCACTTAACACGTGCACTGACAGACAATTAAGTTTATTGAGTGCACATTGTATAAGAGAGAGAGAGAGAGAGAGAGAGAGAGAGAGAGAGAGAGAGAGAGAGAGAGGTATTCGTGTAAATTCAACAACAATGTAAATAATTAATCACGGGGATTAAGTTATATCGTATGTTTATGAGCAAAATAAACTATTATGTTTGTCTTCTTTTTTGTGATTTAAACCCACATCTCACATTAATGTAGAACCGAGACTCGACATAAAGCCTTACTCAAGTTTCACTAAAAATTGTAAAAAATTCTCTTATCCTCTGTTTTAGAATAGTGAAAAATTAAGCTCAATATACTGTTAATAATAATAATAAGAAACTCAAATCAATCATCCAGCGAATGAAGAAGATTTAGCAATTCTGCGCTCGATTCAAATTTGTAATAATAAAGCGCTCGACGTCTTGGTCGAAAGAAAACTAAATAAAAAAAATAATTATCCTTGGAGAGAAGCAAATATTGAGCGGAGAGTGTCTGGGAAGCGTGGCACTGTGAGCATCTTTGGCGGCAAAGAATGCAGCTCGATGATCGATGTGGTGTGCCAATCACCGTCGCCACGAAGCTTGCAACAGCCCACTAGAGCGCACCCCAAATCAGTCAGGAACAATAAAAAAACTTTTAAATGGAGAAAGACGAGTGGAGACAGGGAATACCGTAGACAAAACTAGTAAGTTCAAAAACAAAAGAGCAGAAGAGAAGAAGAACAAAAGAGCAGACACATTCATCTACACACATTTCAATAATCGGATAGCAGTTTCTACTCCAAAAACGGAATCCCAAAGCGAGGAGCAAATCCTGCAAAATAATTAATTTGAATAGCAGTGTGTAAAGAGCACGTCGTGTAAAAAGAGAGTTAGAAAGAAAGAGCGAATTGAAAAGGAACAAAAATTTCACCGAATTTTTGAGTTGTACAAATCGATAAGCGGATTATGTGCGCGGTACAAACGATTGGAGCGGCGAGAGGAGCCCAGCAACTTTGGGACAAAGTTGAGCTCTAAAGAGCGAACGCGAGAACGAATCAAAAGTCGGTGGCTGGAGAGATAACTTTAATTCATCGAGTTCATTTGTGCGCGCTTCGGGATGCTCAGTGTAAACAGAGCCAAGTGACGATAGAAGCACATGGAAATAATAGAGCACAAGCGTCTGTAGTTCATCAATCTCGCGACAAATGAGTCTGCTGGGTAGGGTGGTGCTGAGTTCACATTGCAAATGGAATCCGGAATGGAATCAGTTAATCATCCATTGTAACCAGTGGTGTGCGCACACACTGCACCACTGCAAACACACTACACGGCAGTGCCAATTAGGCTCTCTAACAGACAAGCAAGAATCATTTTAAATTTTACATTCCCCATACACACATACATTTGTGCATTTATATACACACAAATGGAGAAAACGCGCTAAACAGTGGATTGTTGAGATTCCAGGAGAATTGAGTTAGTCCAACCTAACGGCAACCCGAGGGTGGTCTCAAGTTAGAATTCAATTCCCCACAAACCTAATGGTTAATGGTAATCTTAATTACAAATTTAAAAGTGTCAAAAGAAGCGCAGAGTTCAATGAACGGTAATAATGTAGAATTGCAGTGACGTCACATGTCCCTCGCAATGGCATTGTTCGTGGAATGCAATAATGCAAATTCCAGGTTACAATTGAAGATGGAAATGATAAAGTGCGCTAGAAATGGGACAGAGATAGGCCATTCCAACAAAATCCTAACCTGCTCATAAAACATTTCGATAGCTCTATAAAGATTTTCAATACAAACAACGCACTCCTGATTCAATTCAAAATTTACAGTCAACAACTTGAAGATTCGACTCACAAAGCATTAGCATTGCATAAAGAGGAACTAAAAGCGAGCATATTACAAATTAAACAAAAACTAGGATGTATGGTGTGGTAATGTGAACAAGTCATCATTAACACAGTAGCGACTGAGTGTGTAGAGCTGTGAGGGGAAATAAATTTCAATTTAAAACTTACAACACTGTTGGTCGAGTGAGTGAGTGAAATCAGCATTCGGTGTGTCAGCCAGACAAATGGCGAGCGTGTTCGTTACGCGCCCCTGTCGCTACACTAATTGTTCTAATCCACTATGCATTACAGCCAAGTGAACCACCCAGACAAATTCAATTCAGCCTCGTCCATTTGGTTTGAGCACACACACAGATAGGACCAATACCAGAGAAAATGTGAGGTGGTGTTTTAAAAAAAGAGAAGAGGGAACAGTCGTAACGATTAAAATTAATGGTGATTAGCTTGGCTGCCGGAAAGAAGCGAAAAGGGAATAATTAATTTTAACTCTGATCAAGTGACCGACGGTGTGACGCTTCACTGCGAGACAGCAGTCACACTTGCACAACACCAAGGCAAAGCTAGCAACATTTTCAATTGGTACAGTGTGTCTCTGTGCCCATCTACTCACCCAAACCAGACGGTAGGGGCAATATAAAATATTAACCAACGGCAGAAATCTAATTAGATTGTTGCCAACTGTGTGAAGTCAGCCATTCAGAGTGCTTGAGATTCAATCGACTTCTCCTTTTCTCTTTCACTGTCACGTAGATATCACGCTCCAAAAAATCATGATGATGGCGAGAAACCGTCAATTTTTTAGTGATATATTCCAACACTTTAATGTTTCTAAACTTAAAGTTGCTCAATCATTGTAATAACAAAAAAACTAAAACACTATTTCCAAGATTTGTTTCAAATTCTCAGTTTTAACCTAGCCCAGACAATATACTTAATAAAATCAATTTCCGTCTGTAAGCAATGTCTTAAGAACAAAGAAAACCTAATTCACTTTTTACAAGATATCTTGTTACATCAGTAATTCCAATTTCACCGCTCATTAATAGATGTCCAAAGAGAATGTATTCAATTAAGTTAATATATTGATTTCTTTTGAACCAAGAAGTATTGGGTGTCACACTCTGACAAATTGGTTAATTACGTCGATAACCTAAATAGCTACACCATGCGCACACACGTAGAGAAGTTACAAATTGTCACTTGCAACTCAGCAAAAAAAGAGAAGAAGAAAAGCCATTGGCGATTATGATTTTCAATTTCGAATCAAAAAGAGTAAACCATAATAGTGTTTGACAAGGTTGTTTGGTTAAACTACTTTTCAAGTGGCAACACAACAATCAGAATAGCACACGCATAAATGTCAGTGACTTTGTGCATGTGTTGAAGTACATAACAAGTTGGTCATTGAGGCAAGCCGGCAAGGCCCCTTTCGGCTGATGCCGAGACAGACGAACCCTCCAGGCGAACTTTCACTACTATGACAGCCACTGCCGCATTGGTGTCGGCACAACCAAGCGCAATTGATCGTCGTCGGGCTTGGGCGCTCATTGCTAGAGAGAGAGAGAGAGAGAGAGAGAGAGAGAGAGAGAGAGAGAGAGAGAGAG
>DVQH01000416.1:0-25181 GCA_018231625.1 Papilio phestus
GAGAGAGAGAGAGAGAGAGAGAGAGAGAGAGAGAGAGAGAGAGAGAGAGTATTACTACTGGTACTCTTAACTAACGATGGCGCAAGCTTCTTCACTCGGGTTCTCACATCGACGATTCGATATCGGGCGCCGCTCGTGATCATTGTTTGGTGGCCACTGATTTGCACTGCCAATCAGCCACTTGGCATCCGTCAAGTTAGCGCGCCGCCACACCAATCACTACACACTCACACCAAGAGATCAAGAGTATGTGTGTGTGTGTGTGTGCCGATGCAAATCTAATCACATCCCGACATTTGCTAGCCCTCACTAATAATGGTTTAGATTAAACCAAGGAAAAAAAGAAACTGTGAACACACCAACACACACACATACTCAGAGTGGTGCGAGAGTATTAGTGGTGGCGGTGGTTTTAGCATCTCCACCAACTGCAACATCAACAGCAGCAGCAGGTCGGTAGCAGCCTTAACTAAGAAAAAAAATTCCTATTCACTAAATGTCCTTCAGGTTGAGAGAAGAGCCCTCGAGGAGTACTTCCAGCTCACTTGGTTGAGGCGGTTGCGCTACTCGCATCTTCGCACCTCGCACCTGGATCACACCCGGTGGCAGAGGCGAGTTGGTTCGATCAGACCTAACCTAGCCCTTCAGAGTCTACTAAGGTCTCCAAACCACCGATGCGGTAGTGCTATCACGAGTAGATTTATCTCGGTGAAGAGAATACACGTGACCTTGTCGCGCTGAACTGACACTATGCAAGTGATGCAAACACAGTGCTACATCGAGCGAGATAAGTGAGACACATTGGTGCATCTCTTACATGCAACAGGTTCTCCTTCATTGCATAGGCTGGTTTGGCATTGCAGATTTTGGGTGCCTGGCACATGTCACTCGTCGGACCCAGACCGAACCGAGGCAGCCACGCATTGAACGAGAGATTCTCGATGCACTCGTCCACTGACGTCAGTCTCCACTGCCGTGGATTAAGAGTTAAACCTCGGGTAATCAGTGCCAACCTGTTGCGAATCTCCCACCTCGGCACGTGCTTATCGCTGGTTGATGAGTAGCACAACACTTGTGCCGCATTCGGCGCTGGTCAAACCGAGGTTATCAAAAGTTCACCGGTCTTTTTCCGCAAGGCTATTTTTACAGGTAAAAATACTGTATTTTTGTTTAAGGTAATTTCACCATACATTTTGTGCCAAAGTTATGTAATGATGAATTTATTAACTTAGGAAAAAGTAAGATTACACTGCTGCAAGTTGGAAGAGACCGATTCGATCAAAATCGGTGTTGCGCCATCTGACGGTAGACTGCTTGGCACGAAATGAGAGAGAGCCTCTGAGTTATGAAACTGCTAGTGGCACTGGGCCGAGTGGTAGTGGCCTGTGTGGTTGGTTAGTGCACTGAGCTCGGTGCGTGCAGTGCAGTGAGAGACAAGGCTGGATCAAACGCTCGTTGCTCCTCCTGTGGCAGAGTTTGAGTGGTGTGGCGCGCAAGCCAAGTCAAGCCAAGCCAAGCCAGCTCCTCCATCGAGGGTCTCGGTTCGGCCGCGCTGGTCGCCATCAGCAGTCACTCTATGCCGTGACTCAGTCCGAAGAGGTTGCGCCATTCAACAAGTGCCCTCTCTCTGCCTCTCGCAATCTCATCACTAATCTCGTTCCACCACAAGTTTTATTTGTTGGTTTACCCATCTCTGAATTCACACTGTATATCATTTGACTCTGTATCATTGCCCCATGTCTGCTGATTAGGGGGGGCGATAGGTGATCAGCACCAAACCCAGCGTGTCACCTCATCTCATTGCATTGTGTCAACTCGCCTCCTATTACGACCCACCTGTTGCACCGATGACCGAGCGTGAGCAGTGTGAAGCATCGATCGATCCACTAGTTCGGCACCCACTTAAGTTGTCCGTTCCACCTGTTGCACGGTGGCACGGTGGTGGTGTGCATCGGTTGCATCACTTGCGCAGTGCTTCTACAACTCGCAACTCGCGAAATTTAGTTCATCAATCGACCATCGTCTTGTGTCATTCTTACCGGTTACATCCCGTCATGCCATTTCCGCTTTTGTCTTCTCTCTGCTCCAATTCAGCCTAGAAGTAACCGAGTCTCAATGAGTGTTTGCGACGACACATGTTAATTAACAGGTGAGTTGGCACATCACACTTATAATGAATGCAATCGATATTGCGCGAACTGGTGTCACCGTGCGCGAGATGCCAGCGCAATGGGATGCGGCACCAGTGATGATTGTCACGAATGTACCGCACGCTGCCCGGCAACTGGCTAACAGTACTCTCCCTGTGTTGATTCATCACACACACAGGAGCAAACAAGTTGACAGACCAGTGATAAAGCTCACGTTTGTCACTGGCCCTCGATGGAGAATGCGGTACAGCCAGGTGATTGGGCGACGAAAGTGAAATCGCCATGAAGGTGGCTGTGATTTATGCAGCCAGCCTGGCCGCGATTGTTGCTTACCCAGCACAGGTATCTTAATCCACGCCAGTTACGAATGATGAATCCCAAAGAAAACATGGCCGGGATGAATGAGAGCGATTGAGTCAAGTGTTTACTACTATGCACCTACGACCTGTACACACCTTGCTTTGATGGTCTGTGCGTGCCCGTGTGGCCAAGCGCGTTAGGGTGAGCTGTCGTCTGGCGATTAGCACTGGCCTGGCAGCCTCGGAGCCGGTCAGAGTCGCCCGAGTCGCGCCGCGGCGGTATGTTTGTGTCTTATTGGTGCGATTGTGCCAGTATATACTGATGGTGGCAATGCCTGCCACTCACCCCTCAACTACTGCCGGCCTGCTCAAGCCACAAGCCCACAAGTCACCTCTCTCTGGGTACCCCAACACTTAGTCGACAACACAGACAACCAAAGGACTAGCAACCAGACAAGGTTAACTCTATCTCAATTATTCAAAAATTAACAGTCAGATTTGCTAGCAATTGAAAATTTCGAAAAAAAACAATCTTGCTATTTTACACAATTTCGCTTCACGCATGATGTTTTTGCCACACTAGTGTTGTGCCACCCTCTGCGGACTTTGATATGTTGATTTTGTTGATATGTTGATCTTGTTGGCATTTCGTCGACGTCGTCGTCGTCGTCGCTTGATTCGCAATTAAATTATGCATTTATTTTATGACATGAGAAATGCAAAGATTTATCGGACTAAGCTTGTTTGCGGATGCCGGTGCGAGTTGCGAGTACGAGCGACTCATTGCTAGGCCAGAGCATTCGGGTAAGAGCGCCACCAGCTATCGGTCCGAGGCGCTACTGAGGTGCGCACATTGCTCAATCTCTCTTTGCACCAAGTTGGGAGAGAGCGAGCAAGTTTTTGCCCTTAGAGCAATGCGACCTACGCGACCGGCGATTGTTTAGTCTGCCCTGGTCACTAGCACTTTAGCAATCTCGGTACACAGCGACCGACTTCAGGAGCGAACGAGCGAGTTATTTGCTTGATGTGAAACTCTCGACACGTTGTAGCTCTCGACACCTCAGCACCTCGTGGTCACCCAGGTACCAATCGCGCCAATCAACATCGGTCGATTTCACCGACACAATCGGCGGCGTGTGAATGACTTTTAACTTGGTCAATTGTCAACCATTCGCTTGGTACGTTGGTGTCCGGCCTAATTATTACGCCGTGATTGGCACTGAGGCGCTTTGTCCAACACACATTGCGTTGTGGTCAATCTGTTGTGCCATTGTCTTGGGCCACGCGGGCTGGTCCACCGGGCACAACTACTACTACTACTTACTACCTCGCCACAGCACGCCTTTCGTCGGCTAATCTGTGTGGCTCGCGTGTCTTTATTCTCGCGCGTTGACATGTCTATAAAATATCAATCAGCACACCAATGGTTTTGCCCTATTTTCGTGTGACAATATTGTGTCGATTGAATTGCTGCACTCTTCTTTTTCTCGTATAAAAAGCGGTGAGATTGATTTGATTCCACAGTGTCGGCTCGTGCCAAGGTGGTCAGTGGTGGCTGATCTCTTCCACTTGCGTGCGTTCTCAGTTACCACTGGCAATGTCCTTTTTTTGTGAATTGCGTTCGCATTCGGCGGCACGCGGTGCGCACAGACGCAACTAACCGAATGAGTGACTGCTTGCCGCCCGTGCGAGCCCCTTTCACTTACCCTCTCGTCTACCTCCATCCCTTCATGTTTTGCCTTCCGTATGATTCCCCACAAAAAATGATGGCCATGGCCACGGCACGATTTGTGTTACCGCCAAAGCAGCAGAGTTGGTGGGTTCTTGCTGATTTGATCATGGCGTGGCCAACCAGAACTCACCACCGGATGCTCCGTGGTTCCATTCAAGCTAATTACTCAGACCACACTGCCTACCTGCTGTCGGTGGTAGCACTTTTCAGGCACACACATGTGTGGTTGCTGAGTGAATAGCTCACAAATAGGATTGCAAATCTTGTGAAATCCATTAATCCGATTATAGCTTCAATGCCACCTCTTGGTGTCAATGGGCACTCAGGTGGAAGAGCGGCGCAACTTAACTGACACGCGCGCGTCACAGTGGCACAACTCAATTAGACTGCCTTTCAGCCACCTGAGCGACGTGATTCTCTCCTCAGAAGAATCCTATCGACAGGTCAGTTTGATTGGCTTGTCAACTGAATCATAAATTATATGGACTGTTTTGGGGTCCGATTGCAGCGAACGAGCCAGTTCACATACCACCTTCCTTCGGGAAAGGTTATAAATTCTGGACAGAATTAAAATACTTCTCTCCGCTCACTAACGGCCGGCCACACTTTGTTCGGCAAATTGTTTTACAGTGCGTCCGTGCGCGGTGGTGAAGGCTCCTAAATAGTGACATTATACCCGTAGTTTGTCTCTCTTGATCGCTGCCATCGACTGGCGGGCTCGTCACCTTCGGGTCGGTGTGCGGCGTACTCATTAGAGACCTCTGTGCCCCGTGGTTAGTGAGAGCCCGTTGCCACCTGTGCAGAATAGTTTTCACTGGCGCAAACTAAAAGGGGCAAAAAATTTCACGTTCACTGCTTTTCCGTTCTCTCACCACTTGCCACCACTAGGTCGTCTTCATCTGCAACAAAGAGGGCATTTGTTGCCTGGACCTTGAGGTTCATTAGGGCCTTGTCTCAGGCATAAAGCAAATCAGTGCACTGCAGTGTAATGCTCGCAGCATGAATCAGGGGGAATCAAGTCAGAGGCAAGTTTACTCGTGCTCTTCTCGAGTCAATTAGGCTGCCAAGCACGCGTCGTGTGCGATTGTCAACTGTGTAAGTGGCACGGGTTTGTCACAAAATGGCCATCAGATTCTATCGGAAGCTGATTACTATTTTTTCGAAATCTGATCCACAAGAACCTGTAGAGTTAGCAGCATCATTGCAGTGTGTTGGACTACCAAGAGAGTGAGAGAGTGGTTCGCTTCTTAGCGCCACTTGGCGCCCATCAAGCACCGATCGAGAGAGATGTCGAGCAGCGATTGGAGAGTGGGGGCAGAGAGTGGTGGCGCACGTCACCGGGAACACTCGCGTCACTCGGTGCCGCGCGAACCAGTCGGCGCTCGGCACCAATCTGCGCCACTGGTAATGGCTGATGGATGGGAGCATAAATCTGTCACTGTCCGCACACGCTCTATCCATAGGTGACAATCGCTCGGCAACATGTGCAGAGAGAGAGAGAGAGAGAGAGAACAAGTCGTTTGGTCGGCATCGTTTATACACCAGAAAAAAAGTCTGGTCTATTCTCAATGGCGTGTGTGTGTGTGAGTTGTGTTCTCATTGTGTTGATTGATTTCATTGCGCCTCGCACGTATATAGTCTACAAATAGGAAGCTCAATACAATATTTGCGGTATCGATGATGGATGACGTTAGTCCGAAGTCAGACGGACATCAGTCCGGCGTCAGTCTGAAGTCAGTTCTAAATCAGTCCGACTTCCATTGTGATTGCATCTACTAGAATCAAACAGTCGGCTAATCCCGTGCCAATAAGTTACACACACACACACACACACACACTGCCGACACCTACTGCTGTCACTGTCAGTGCTTTGTCGGGTGTGAGATTAGATTGGAAAACGGTACTACCACAACTCGGCTCGCTACTGATCTGCTCATTGATTCGACAGGTCGCGAGCCCGTCTGCCTCAACTCTTTCTCTCTTTCTCTCACTGGTTTGTTTGGTGTCGGTCAATATTTGTTTTGTCTTGCACGTCGTCACTGGCGGTGTATTGAGCTTTCTTGTGAATCTCTACACTCGTGGTGGTTTGTGGTGGTTAGAGGTGGGTGATGTAGCCAGTCTTTCCTCTATCTGCTATGCGGATATCGGACTTCGAAACCGATAACTTGCAATTTCTCTCTCTTTATCTCTCTCTCTCTCTCTCTCTCTCTCTCTCTCTCTCTCTGTCTTTTATTTACTTAAAGGCCGGACGCGTCATAGCACGGTCACATCCTTAACCATTCAAGGATGTCATCGACATCGACATTGATGGAGCTTGCCACTGTTCTACAATTACCATAAACCACAAACACTCGTCGCATTACACTAGATTTTTGTATCATATATTTATTTGGAGTGATGTAAGCCAGCACATGTAGGACATCCTCCACTCATATACACTGAGAAAATAAAGCATATGGTAGTGGAAAACCCACCTTTCTCTCTCTCTCTCTCTCTCTCTCTGTATCAGCGCGGTGGTGTAATCCACTGGTAATCTTGATACATTCCTCACATTCCGCAACCGAGACGAACTTATACTATCAAGGTATTGTTTGGGTGATAATCGTGATTATATATGTGCGAGCAAGGAGAGAGAGAGAGACAAAACACTATGACAGATTATCGGATTGCCAGATGTTCAACAGTATATCATAAAAAATAGCTTAACTCTTTCATCAATTGCAGGTAGCAAAACAATGCTTATTATTACTATTTTTAGTATAATTAAATGACTTGTTTAATTACTAAAATCCTGTTTTGATAACTAATACTCACCATATATATATATATATTATTATTTTATTATATATTGTCTATCATCGTTGACAATCTTCTCTTTATGATGGTGATGAGATTTTGGGTAAATACTATTGTTGTTTTTCATCGCAGACGAGCAATTATGCAAAAAATTTTTAACAAATGTATAATTCCTGCTAAAAAGGGTTGTCCAAAGTGTACTTTGTGCGTCAATATTGTGCCTGGCGGGGCCACGAGGTGTATCCCCTCTCTTGTGGAGTGTCAGTGTCACATGGAGATCGAGACGGAATTCCGATTGATCTCTGATGTGCCTAGTTGTTGTTGTTTTTGTACTCTCTCTCTCTCTCTCTCTCTCTCTCTCTCTCTCTCTCTCTTCTCTCACTCACTCACTTATTTAACTGACTACCTAGGTGACGCGTGCTTCTCTCACCTGCCCGAGTCAAGTCGGCTCGCATTGCAACCGCTACATTGAGATATTACTCGTGTCTCGTGCTCGTCTCACTGTTTACGATTGCCTGTTCCAGTAGTGTACTGTCTCTCTCTCTCCCTCTCTTGCTCTCTCTCTCTCTCTCTCTCTCTTTCTTCACCCGTACCGTATGACGCGATTGGACACTCTATCTTATCTTATCTCACTGGTTAGTGTGTGTATATGTAAGTGTGTGTGTGTGACTGGTAGACATCTTTTGGAGCGCGCAGCCAAGCATGCCCTCGGTGATGTGATGGTGATGTGTGTGTGTGATGCTTAAGCCCTCGCAAACACTCTACACTAGCAGTGGCCATTGCTTGTTTCCAAGAAATATTTGAGCTATGTACTCGAACCGTGCGGCTGCTGCTGCGTCGTTTATGCTGTCTCACACCGATGGCCAGTGATGACGAGTATTTATTAGCAAACAGAGTCGTGCAGAACTGAGCCACTTGTCTCATGGCTAGTGTGGCGGTGTGGTGGCATGTCCGACCGCGACCCACTCCACACACACACACAACACATATATATACTAACAACACACATACCACGTTGAGTAAGTGCTCAACAGGTGGCCGCACTGCACTACCGCATCCCACACACATCAGGTCGTTGTCGCGTGTCCATCTCGCACAAGCGCGCCAGGTAGCATAGCCCACCACGTGCCGCCATGGCTCTCGAGTTCGAACTCAAATTCGCTTCCCTCAAATGTGACTTGTGACAATGACACCTTGTGAACACATTGTCCACACCAACCCACCTACGATTTAACCCTGAAACGCTTTGAGCATGATGCCCCAGCCGATGCTCGCATGGCACTTCGAGTAGTGATCTCACGGTGCCACCCATCTTGCAGTGACCAGTGGTCTAAGTTAGACACACAAACATTCCATTCTTCCACCCTCCTTCTAACCTTCTTTTTCATTCTTCTTCCCTCAGGATCATAACAGCGGTCGCGGCAATTTTTGTTGTTGTCATCTCTCTATCAATCTCAGTGGTAAGTATTTTTACATAGATTTTTATATAGAAAAAAATATATATTTATCATTATGCTATTATTATTATTTACTTGTACCATGTGATGATATTGATATATCAAACACTTGCTACAAGGCTTCGTTTATTACGCATCATTTCATCTCTTATCGCTTTATCGATATATATTTGTCTTTCTATCGATGTGTTTTCCCGACTTTCGGAAATCTTTCCTTCTCTTTCCCACAGGACAATAGGCTTATTGTGACATTCATTTATATCTCTTCACACATTGAGACATTGAAAAATATGCTACTTTTTTTATTTGAAAATATCTCAAGATTATATCAGGCTGAAGATGGTGATGAGGAGAGGGAAACAGGTTTAAAAAGTACAGATTTTTATCATCTATTTTTAGCTTTAGCTAAAGAAATATATTCGGAAATATAGTTTATTTGGTGACTACCTACTGATGCGTGAAATGATCATACCAAAGTATCATGTGTGAACGCTACATTTGTACTTGCATTATCTAAATGACTTAATAAGTTAATTAACTAATGTACTTATGACAGATTTTTTTAGCTACTTTGACAGGAAGAGAAGATGATGAAGGGAATGCTTTAATAATGTTGTCTTCTGTAGTACATTTACATTGATAAATCGCTCATTTTTCATTTTTCCCTTCTCTCCCTCCTTTTCCTAAATCCCTCTTGATGATCACTTATGATCACTTGGGCGCTGATATCAATTTCAGCAACTTTAGCAATAGCAATCATTAAAGATTAAGATCGGAGAAGGTTAATATCGTGTTAGATAGTGGTTGAATATGTCACCTTGTGATATGTGTGTGTGTTGACTCCATTTGGTTGATGTGTGTCTGTGGAGAAGCAAAGCGAATCGAGAAGAACCGAAAGGGTTAATGCCATTGGTGGAGCAATGCAAGTGTGTGTCTAGAACGAGTGCAAGATTGATGGTGCATGTCGGGGCATGGGCGGATTCGGTGCCACAGCTCGCTCTCGATGTCCCTCGCCCACGCCAATGGCCACTGGCCTAACGGAGCATCTCTCATACTCTTCTCTCTCTCTCTCTCTTTCTCCCTCTTTTTTCCTTTCTCTCTCTCTCTTTCTCCCTCTTTTTTCCTTTCTCTCTCTCTCTCTCTCTCTCTCTCTCTCTCTTTCTATGACTTTAGATTTGGATGTGTTGAGCTCGCGTACAGCCATTAGCCTGGCCACATTCATCATCGGATAAGCCAACACTAGGGAAACAGTGCACTGCATATGAATGGTACATTGGTGGACTTTGTATACTAAATCTGTACCTTGACAGAAAATGTGAGAAAAAATAATTAGCATATGAATTAAAAATAACTAAGTTGGGTAATTTATAACTAAGTTAGACAATTTATTATAATTATTAAAGTTGGACTAAAAAGTACACTTGCCTCGTGTTCTCCTAGTGTTGGTTTACCCATCGTGCCACCACCAATCGGCCATCTATTTTCGCGCCCGCTCTCGCCTTTCATCATCATTCTCGATGATGGGAGGACTCGCTTTTTGCGATTTTGCAATGGTTTCGAGCGATTTCGTCGCCGGGCGAGTTTGGTGCCTTTTTTTGAAGGCGGCTGTTCGGCTCATTAGTACTTTCCAGTTGGGTTACACTCTCTCTCGTATAGAGTCGAAAGACGGCAATACAAACTAGTACAATTCTGATATTGATTTCTTTGAGATATCCAATTTTTAATATTATGTGTATGGCTTGTGGGGGAATAGCAAATGACACGCAAAGTTTGTCCCTCTCTCTCTCTCTGTTCTACAATCTTCCTAATCTTAGATTTGAATCGTCATCTTTATACACAATCTTTAAATCTCAATGAAAGAGTCGACTGTTTCTATCTATCTATTCCCTTGCACCAATCTTTGTCGGCTCGTCGACTAATCGACGAATCTGGTTGAGTTGATCGGTAAATGAAATAAAATGATGTTGATGATGATGGTTGTTTGTTTGTTTGTCGCGTGTTGCAGATCGTGGCACTCCCTGTGAGCCGGCGTCCGAGGCCAGTCCGGATGAGCTCTCACCGCCCACTGCCCGACAGTTGGCTGGCGTGGCGTCGAGGCAGCGTGGCCGAGTCAGGTCGCGCACCCGTCCCCACCCACCGAGCCATGTCCGTGAGTGAGTCGTCCGAACCGGCCGACTCTTCGCCATCACCGATCTCGCCACCACTGGATCACCGAGGGCCGCGGCCCACCACCAGTCCTAACCACCACCAACAACAACACCTTACCACAACTAGTCTTCATAGTCACAGAAGTCCTCGCTCCGCTCTTCTCTCTCCGTTTGATACTCACCTGCTGGAAGCACATCTCGAGGAGCACCAGGACACATTTACGCTCGGCAGTCATAACTCGAAGGGCAACATCACGGTTCTGCCCGATGGAAGGCTGAGCGCGCCTCGGGCCTACCACCATTCCACTGGCAGTGAGTAGTTCTCTTTTTTCTTTTCTTTCCCCTTCACCTTGCTTTCACTTTGATCCAATTTTGCTCGACTTTATGCCAATCTGTGCCACAGATACAGAATAGTAGTAGTGAAAAATGCGCGAGTGTGGTGAGTGGTTCTTAATTGACTAGCCAAGTGGTGCGCTCATTCACCAGACCAACCGCGTAGTTCTGCACTACAATTCGAACGCTAATCCAACAAGTGGTAGCTTTAAAGTTTGCAAACACAAAGCTTCTAGCGTTGCAGGTGATGAGAGAGAGAGAAGCAGGTAAAGAGAGCAACAGCAGCAGGTAAGCAAGTGGGCTCACGCGCGCGCGTGCAAATATTTTACTTTCTTTCTTACACTATTTACTGTTTATTTACTTAGGTACATTGTGAGTTTGAGTGTGTGCGTCGGTTCGAGTAGTTTTAATCATCTCCTTTAATGTTGCGCGTTGGCAGCGCGATGGCGGTGGCGCGGGCGATGAGTGGCACGTGTGGGCGAGAATGGCCAGGATTAGGCCTGGGATGGAGCCCGCGTTCTTCTCTCCGATTGGAGCCACTCTCACCGCGATGGCACTTGCTCTCTGTGTTTGCCTAGTATTGTCTGGCCCTACCGCATCGGGCGAGTCGAGCCTATTGAGTTCTAATTATTTCTACATAATTCCCCCCTCTTTCCCCCTTTCTTCTTTCATCGCGCCCAAGTCACTCGATCAAACACTAACTTCTCTGTCTTGTTTTACTTGCAGCTGTTCTACGACTGGTCAAGTCCAAGTTCAGTGGCTACGGTCTCGTGTCCGGTAATGAGACATCACCTCGTTTTGTCTGTTTTGACCAGGAGACAGGCAACTTTGTAGCCAAGGTAAGGCATTGGCACACACATACAAGCACACAAACACATCGTTGAGCTAGATGGGCCGGGCGGGTCACTCTGATGACCGGTGACCTGGCGTGACTAACTCACTTGCCCTAGCCCCTCTGGCACTGTGGCCCATTTGGCAAGTTTAGTGGCTTCCACATAGCTTCCACTCATACATGAACGATTCACTCAGAGCAGCGAATCACGTGCAAATTGACTACCACACTGACTCGAGGTGTAATCTGGGGTGACGCGAGCGGTACCTCGAAGTGTGTGTTGTTTGTTTACCACGAGTTCGCGCACGTCGGGCCCTAATTGAGTCATTGTTCACTGTAATCATCGATCGGCTTGATACAATTAGCACGCCAGTCAGTGGGATGGTGATGATGAGGTCTGGTTATGCTGCTCCGTTTGCCACTGAAACTCTAGTGCCCGAGTTGAGTGGCCACACTGGCTAGACATATAATTTTCAATTAACCAGTGCCGAGACCGGCATTTGAGAGCACACACATTCACACGAATATATATATAAGCCGGCTAGCCGAGCCCCCCTCTTGCGCGCGTCTTTCTATTGACAAGTGTCTTATCTAAATGACAGATTTTGCAAGTGGCCTCCTCACGAATGCAGAAGCGCGCTTGCCAGTTTGAGCACCGCCGCAACTTGGCGTCAATCAACCGGCGGCGCTACTTATCAGATTCGTGCAATTAGAGACTTTTCCAGGGAATATCCTGCTACCAAGTGGTATTATTACACACACACGCTTGCTAAATTAGGCTCTAGTGTGTCGTGCTGATTTTTTCTAGATGACGATCTAACAAGCAAACCTTTCTCTCTCTATTTGACGCTGACAGGGTTGCTTCGACTGGTGTCACTGCAGCTTTAGCGAGGCGTTTCGGAATAATTACCTCGAGTACCACTTGGTGTCCAACGAGGGCCTCAAGCTATCGTTCAACAAGAAAGGCAACGCACTTGAGTGTCACCAATTGCACCATCCCAACAAGAGGAAGTTGAGAAGAAGCTTCCAGTTTCTCAAGCACAAGGTGAACAGTGAGGCGGAAGAGTCCGGGGGCCAGTGGTCACTGCCATCTAGGGCCAAGTACGTGGAGGACATCTCCACTGCTGAGGCATGTTCCTGGAGTAGGACAGGCGAGACTATCTTTGAGCCCGAGATTCGTCAAGATCCGATGCTCGAGTGTGCTCTCACCCGGCACAACCGTGCCAGCTGTCCCGAGAGAGTCAAGAAGCTCAATAAGAAGAAGAATAAGGTGAAGAGTTCTTTGGCTTCAGCCAAGACAACAGCCGAAACCAACCGAGTACAACAGATGCAGAAGTTTCGCCAACAACTGCAAGTGCCGTGGCCCGAGGAGGATGGCATCGAACGGCCACAACCGATTCGTACCAAACGATCCGAGGAGAAGCGAAGAGTGTTGCTCGAATATTTTGCCAACTTTGATACTACCACCAAACAACAAGAAACCGAGCGGCGTAAAATTAGGCACGCTAATAAGAAAGTGAGATCCTTGGCCCCGCCACGATAGCCTCACTTTACTCTCTCTCTCTCTCTCTATCTCCCTCTCTCTTTATCGCCCACACATGCGACTTCTACCTCATTGTAGTCTCTCTCTCTCTCTCTTCTTTCCAATGTCTTGCTTCATGTATTTCTTGTTTTTTTCCTATTTATTTATTTATATATTTGATATATTTAATGATTTTTTTACCTTTTGCCCTTTTATATTATTTTATATATATATTTTATGTATATCTTTGTTATCGCGAATCAAACAAACGCGAACGAGCTCTGTTCCAAATACCGGGATGCAAAGTCAAAGACGCACAGATGTGCCAGTGTGCCGAGTGACTTGTCACCGCATCACGTGACTCAACACCTACGCGCACACGTAGCCATCGCCTCCAACTCACCATCACATTCCACCTTTCTCTCTCTCTCTCTCTCTCTCCACCTTTCACTCTCACACTCACCATATTGCCATCTGCACATTCTCAACTGCCCTCATTATATGCCATGTTTCTCTTCCCCTTTTTTCTCTCTCACTCTCTCAATGGCATCAATTCATTACGCATCTTTTTAACAGTATTGCACTTTTTTCATTTTTTATTTAAAAATAAAATTATATATATTTTTTTAAAATTAAAAATTATAACTTACAAAAGGACCGGAGCTAAAGCGCTGTCTGGCTCTTGTAAAAAAACGGCGGCAAAGCAGCTGAGGTCAAACTCGAGTTATAATTCGAAGAATAATGAAAAAAATCGAATTTAATTGGGTGAAACTTTGAATTCGAATCAAATTGAATAAGAATTCAAAGAGTTATGCAAAAAAATTCGAATCGAATCGAAATAATAAAATTCGAATCATAAAGCAGAAAGTTAGAATCGAATTAAATAAGAATTCGAATCACAACAGTGAAATTTAGATTCGAATCATAGTACAGTAACTCTCACAGTACAAAAGGGTGACAGAAAACGTAAAAATAACATAACATAGAACATAGAAAACCACGACTGTATTATTCATTAATATATAGAAGAATATTTCATTTTTAATAAAGTGTCTTTTCACTATTACATAACATACTATAACATTACTATAACATACAAACACGTGTTAAGTCCTTCTCTTCAGTCCTTCGCGATTTGTGGTCAATGATCTCACTGTCTCTCTCTCTCTCTCTCTCTCACTTATTTTCACGCTCACTCTCTAACCTTTACTTTCACACAATGTAAACTTAACACTCTATTGGGATATGCGGGTCTTTTTAGACTCAAAGTTTCGTAAAGATTGTTTAAATTAGAAAACTTTAAATACAGTAAACTCTCAAACTTACGCGTTGTTGCAAAGGCAAAATAGAATAACATTAATAAAATTACATTAATGCCTTTTTACTTTGCCTTTGCAACAGCGCGTAAGTTTGAGGGCAAGCTGTAGTTATTTTTTTAATTTTAAATGTTTAAATTTAGACATTATAAAAACAAACTTTGGTGAAAAATTGGTTTTTAAATATGTTTGGTTTGATGTAACACATTTCAGTGCTTTCTGGAAAAAACTTAGGAACAATAGAGCTCTCTGGTGACTATAGCAATAACATTGAGTTTCCAAGTGCTTATAAAAACTACTTGCCAACGGAGTGCCAAAAAAAATTTACGATTTTACGAATTTATCAAAATAAATTCGCAAATTATTTAAGTGTGACAACGACGAAACAAGAGGAATGAACAAGACCGCTAGTGCCACCTGTTGAGTCTATGTGAAAACAGACAATGTTTGTTGTTTTTATTGCAAATATTCAGAATCCCATCATACGCGTTGTTTTCGAAGCAAAGTGGAAAGCATTAATGTAATTTAATTAATGTCTTCTACTTTACTTCAAAACAACGCATACGTATGAAGGCTTACTGTAGTTCAAGGTCACTGTTGCTGTCCTGAAAGACATATATTTTGGGTTGATTGATAAGATACGAGTTTTCACTTTTTTATATTATTATTTGTGTACAAAATCACGCGAAATGATCAATTGCATGATCTCATTGGTTCCCTCGAGAATGCGATGAACCCGCGAGTCGCGAAGCAACTGTTGCACGGGAAAGTCTTTGAGATAGCCATAGCCGCCGAAGAGTTGAAGGCATCGATCGATGATCTGGTAGGCACTTTCGGTGGCGATCAGTTTGCCCGCCGCGGCCAGCGAGGGCAGTGGGATATGTCGGTTGTCCACTTCACCCGACGGGCCATGGCTCTCCTCGTCAATGCGACTCGCTGCACACCGAACCACCAGACGAGAGGCTAGAAGCTCGGAGGCAAGCCTTGCAAGAGTGAAGTGTGTGTTCTGAAAGTCGAGAATCGATTGATTGAACTGCTTTCGCTCGGTAGTGTAGCGAATGGTCTCTTCTAGGGCCCACTGAGCGGCACCCAACGAGCTTGAAGCAATGTTAAGCCGTCCCCCGTTGATGCCATCCATGGCGTACCGAAATCCCATACCCTCTTCGCCGACCAGATTGCTCACTGGCACTTTGCAGTCTTCCATAATCACGGCTCGGGTGGGTTGACTGTTCCAACCGAGTTTCTGTTCCTTCTTGCCAAAGCTCAACCCTGGCGAATCCTTCTCAACCAAGATGCAAGAGATTCCTTTGGCTCCACTCTGTCCAGTTCGACACATCACTACGTAGAGTTCACTCTCACCACCACCACTGATAAACGATTTGGTGCCGTTCACTGTTGCATAACATATACAAACACGTGTTAATCCTCGATGTACACTGGTTCGAACCACCAGATCTTACGGATATAGTAGTCGCCCTTCTTCACCGCTGTGGTGAGTAGACTAGCCGAATCGGAACCAGAGCTAGGCTCGGTTAGGCAGTATGAAGTCATCTTGTCGAACGAGACAATGTGAGGCAAGAATCGAGCTTTGAGTTGCTCACTGCCATACTTGCTCACCATGCCAGCACACATGTTATGAATGGAAAGAAGTGCCGTGGTGGAGACACAACCCTGCGCTAGTGCCTCGATCACCACTGAGGTTTCGAGTCGCGACAAGCCCGATCCACCGTCTTCACTCGACACGTACAGCCCACCAAATCCGAGTTCAGCACATCGTTTGAGTTGCTCGCGGGGAAAGTGTTCCTTCTCGTCCCACTCCTTCATGTACGGACGGAACTCATTTAGACCAAACTGATAGGCAGTTTCTTGCAGTTGTTTTTGATCCGCGGTCAAGCCAAACGACGGGTCAATGATGGTGTTGGCCGAGTAGGCCGAGCTTGACATGGATCGTCCCAGACAAGCCTTGGCAACAACCGCGCGACTCAGAGTGAAAACACGAGCCATCATGACTGAAGGTGGCAAACCAAACGAAGCAGCAATACCTGCTCAGTAACACAGACAATCTTACTCAAGCGTGGTGAAGGGCAAGTCTGCCGCAGAGAGAGAGATGATCACTTCGCATCCCAACGAGGATCACCCCACTGCCATTGCATTGAGCCTTGCATGCGATTGGCAGACTATGTCTGCTACAATGTGAGCCCCCTTCTCCACACAATGCGCTTGGCGAATGACATCACTGAGCAACAAGTTATCATGCGCAAGGAGAAAATGTGTGACAACACGCGACAAGCTTCGATAATGATTATGATGATGAGGAGAACCTACTCAAGAGCTTTTCTAATATCAACAACTTTTACCACTGAGTTAAAATAAACAACCTGTGCGCATGAGCCAGTAGGGTCGAAATAGTTGTCTTGTGTGTTGTGTCCGTTGAAAAATCTCCACACACCGCTGCGGCTTGGTATTGTTTTGTTTTTTGTTTTCTCTTGAAGATCTGGTCAACTGTTCCAGTCAAGATGAATTCTAAGATACCCACTTTTAGCGTGAAAAAGCCTACAGCTGGTCCGTCACGATTAGCGGCACCTTCCACCATCAAAAGGCCTTCATCGTTTGTTCCCAAGTTTAATGCGGCCAGCACGGTGAAGAGTTCTGCGATGACAGGTCTGAGAAAGCCGACACATCTGGCTACCGGCATCAAGCGGCCACTGGACAACCCTGGAGCCGGCTTCTCATCGGTGAACAAGTTTAAACGCACTACTCCACTCTCACTGGCTCGATCCACTTCGAAGGAGACACTCAAACCGGCGCCGGCTGGCAAGGTGGCCACTCGACTCGACTTTTCCGACAATTTCCGAACACCACTAGTCAACAAGAACTCTGTGACAGTGCCTAAAAAGGTTGGTGATGAGAATGAAACATCAATGGCCTTTATGGCAAACTTTCAAAAGACTGAAAAACCATTGACGGAGACCAAGAGTACTAGTCCGATTGTCGATTGGAAAACACTTACCAAAGAGTCGGAGATGATCTCGTACAAAGTGAAGATCAGTGCTCTTCAAAAACAGATTGATGAGTTGAATTGTGAAAATTCTCAACTAAGAATACGAAGCACTGTCACCGAGGAAAAGATTAGGAGTGAGGTTAATGAGAAACAGCGTAAGATCAAAGAGTTGAACGACCAGATCAAGGCCTTGAAGGAGAACGAGGAGAAGTTGAGAGAAGACGTGAAAAGAACGGAAGAAATGATACTGGAAAATTCGAACCTTCAAGAGAAGGTCCAGTTAAAGCATGAAAGTGAAGTTCGTGATCTCAAGTCACTGTTAGATGAGGCAAAGGCTCGAGAGCAAAGTACTCGGACACAACTGTCGAGCGAATGTACCAATCTGAAACACGAGGTGAAACAATTGAGAGCTGAACTGGAATTTGTCCGTGGGGAAAACGAAGTGCTCGCAGAAAACTACGGTCAGCTCGCTTTCAAAGAGGAAGCACTGCAGACGACACTATCCCAGCTGGAGACGGCCAACGCCACGATTGCCACTCTCCAGGAAGAGCTCAAATCGTACCAAGAGGGCAGTAAGCTGCAGGACATTTTGGAAGGAGAACTCAGTCAGCTAAAGGGCATCAAAGATGAGAATACTCTTTTAAAGCAACAGCTTGACCTTCTCTCGGACGTCAAGTCGGAGAATATGATTTTGAATGAAAAGATCATTGGTCTTGAGTCGGAAGTTGAGTTGTTGAAAAGTGATCTAACCAGGAAGAATGTGGACGCTGCCGAACTTTCTTATAGCAAGAAACGTCTTCATGAGTGGATGGAGATTGTCGGTGCTGACACGCCCGAGTTGGTGATGGGCAAGATTGCGAATCTCAATCAAGAAGTGACATTGATGCGTATGGAGACGGAAAGACTCAAATCGGAGCTCAAAATTAGCAATGAAAAACACTCGAACGAACTGATGGCCTACAAGACCCAGGAGGTTAAGTTGACTAAGGCAAAGGACACGATCAAAGTTTTAAGTGAACAACTGCAAGCACAAAGACGAAGCTACAAGCTGCTGGAAAAAGAGCGAGATTCTCTCAAGAGCTCGATTCCGAGTAAAGCAGGTCCTAGCAGTGAGGCCACCAGCAAAATAGCGGAGCTCGAGTCACTGTTGACCGAGTACAAACAATCGTTGGCCAGTCAAGAGGATGAGTTGGTCAAGGCCAAGAATGAGCTGACTAGACTGCAAGGTAGCGAGCATGAAATTGAACTGCTTAAGAGTGAGATTGCTCGCATCAAGGAACTTAACCCACACATCTACACCACGATGTCACCGATGGACGTGTCCACCGTGCAAACCAACGAAAAGGCCTTCCGGGTGATTCACTTCAAGCACAATCCGGTGGCGATCAAGATCGACGAGGCCAAACAACAATACGCCGAGTTGGAGGAGGAGAATCGTCGGCTCCAGGAGGAGAACAAACGATTCCGGAAAATAGTGGACACGGTGGAGAGGACCGGCGACTCGGCTGACCTCACTCGCCAGGTGGATGAGTCCTCCAAGCTACAGTTGGAGGTGGTCAAACTGCAAAAGCTCTACACCCGAGCCAGTGATGATCTCGAAAAGCTCAAGGAGACGTATCGCAACATGACCCGCAAGTTCCGTACCGCCTGCTATCGACTCACCGGCTTTCAGATTAATAATCTCAATGATACACACTACCAACTCAAGCACCAGTACGAGACCGAGAAGAATGAGTTGATCTTCGAGGTGGTGGATCGAAGAGTGCAAATCCAAGATTGCAGTGCTGCCAAGAAGCTACAAGAAGAGATTCAAACATATTTGGTAGAACACAACAGCTGTCCCGCCTTCCTAGCTGCTTACACCATGGAACTGTTCAAGAGGAAGACTTTATTGTGAGATCTCACCACTTCAGTCTTTATAACTTAATTATAATCATTATATTTTTGTGTAAATATATTATCGCTTTCACCTTCCATTATCATTTGGTTGTAAATTATGGCGCATCATCTCGATTATCAATGGATAAACTGAAATAAATGTTTTCTTTTGAGATCGCTTCACTTCGTTCACGTACGAATCCAAGGCCTCTCTGGTGAAGGAGAGAAGATTATTAAGTAGATTAGTCTCGGAACTAGGGTGGACCTACCTGAGAATAAGTAACTTGTCCTCTTGGCTGGATCTGTCCATCATCCACTTGCTGTAGCGAGAGATAGACCAATCGCGGCACTGGTGAGGTGACTTGAGTTCCTCGGTGGCATAGTTCGAGATGAGAAAGTGTAGCAGGAGGTAGAGTGGCACGGGATTGTCCACCACGGGCGATTTGGCAATCTCCTCTGGAGTTAGAAACAGCAGTGTTTGAAAAGCTCTCAACGTTTGGAATGCTCGTCCGAGTTGGCCCATTCGCTCACAGATGGGCCCGATGGCTAGCTCGAACTGGGCAAAGTCGTTGCCAATTTGCTTGCGACCCGCCTCGGAGACCGGACGTACTAGGCACACGTGCAACAGGAACATCTCAATCGTTCGCGCTGCCATCTCATGAATCCTAAAACACAGATGATGCAGTAACAGGTGAGCAAAGATATCGAATCACAAACATACTAACACCCATAATACCTCTTTTGGATAGGATCACACTGGGGAAATTGTCCAAAGTAATCCTGCGAAACACGCGAAATGAATCGTTGCAGTTCCTTCATGTACAACGAGTACTGAGTCGCATCCTTGTGGTAATCACTGGAGAGATAAATTGATGCGAATTAAAACTTTTGATTGAACACATTCGCGAATTTTGTAGTACCAACGCAATTTTGCGAATATGAAATTCACGTTTTACGAATTTGCAATTTTAAAATCACGAATTAAAAATCATCGTTCAATAAATTCGAAATTTTAAAATTACTAATTCATAAAAAATAAAATTTCAAACACTTTAATTTTTAGATTTTAAATTTGTAAATATTAAAATTTTCAATTCGCAAAATCGCAGTGGTACTTGATAATTCGTGAGAAAAATCTTTCGTTAATGTGAAGAAATCCAAACTTACCTCGAGATGTTATAGTTTTCGTTGTGCACTGTCAAAATGATATCCTCAATCGACTCCTGAACCGAAGTGATCAATGGCTCGAAGATATTCTGAATGAGCGTGTCCACGGAACAAAGTGCCTCCTCGACACTCGTCTTGATGTTGTGCTGCGAGCTAGTGAAGAGTTCACTCTCCACCATCTGGCGTGTCTGCGCGGAGAAGTGATCCAGTAGGTGGACAATCTTGGCATTGCGTCTCTGGCTGGCGGTGAAACGGCCAATCACTTGGGTACTGTTGCCATCTACCGAGATCAAGTGTTCGCACTTGACCATGAACAGATTGATGGTCTTGAGAATGTTCTTGCACACCGAGCCGGCCAGTTGTGGGTCACACATCGCCACCGTCAGTTGATTCTGAATGTCCTTCAACAGTGGCTGGATGTCCATTTCGAGTGGCTCCACGGCTCTACCTTTCGAACCATGGCTAGAATCCTTTGGCTCGGTGGCAAAGATACGATTCACCGACTCGAACAACAACGAGAGCGAGGTGGAGAGATAGGCACTTTCAAACTGTGCAATCGTTGAGCGCAGTGCCTTTCCATTGTTCAACTCTGGTTCCTCGTGCACAATTCGCTTCCAGTACTCGTTGAAGATTCCCAAAATGTTCGGATAGTCACTTTCGATCAGATGTTTGATCAATTCGTGCTCTTTGAAAAAACTACCAAACGCACTTGATAATATTTTAAGGACTTCGCTCCAAAAATTGGCCACAATCATTTCCTTGGAATCAATAAAATCAATCAACAATGTCTGCGTGTAGTTGTCTCTTCGTTTCTTCAACACCTTGACTGAAGTTGAAACTTGACTGAAGTGTGTCATCACAGTGTCCAATAGCATCTTGAGATTATTGCGAACAATGGTTTTCAAAACATTCAATTGCTTGTTTGAGATTGACGATCTAGATTGTTCTCGCAGATTGCTGTACTCAGCGAATATCTTCGGCGCCAGATGAGAAAGTTGATCGCATTTTTGACTTAGCAAACTAGTGATAATCTCATTCAAATGTCCTAGATTGTGAAATACTTGGAAGGCAGTGCCAATCAGATTGGAATCAAGCGTTGCGAGGCCATTCTTAAACATTGCCTCAGCTTCCTCTTTGATCGTTGACTTGGTTTTCTGATATCGCTCCAAGTCTTTGGCGATTGAGTGCAACTTGAAGAGTAATTGTTCCGAATCGGAAGCCACTATCATGTCAATCTCGTTGATATACTGCGACACTTTGACCAGCTCTTTGAGAAAAACAGTCTGCTCGTTTTTGGCTGTTTCGAGATTACTGTCGTCGATGCGTTTCACCAGGTGTAAGATACGAAGCATCTTACGAAGCAAATCGCACGTCTTCTGCAGACGCGATATCAAAGTGATCTGTCGACATAGCTGGTGGTAGGGTGTTTCCAGTTTACTCTTCATCTGCTCGAGTGTGGCATACAGATTCTGGGCACGAATCGAGATGAAACGCAACTCCTCGTACAGATGATCCAACCGAGCGGTGCGTTGAAAGAAATCTTCACAATTTTGCGAGGTCAACTGGCCAATGCTTTGCTTCACATAGTCGATTCCTTGGGATATCTTCGTCAGTTGCTCGTTGAAGGGAAGATTGTTGATCAACGTGATCGTCGATTGTAGATTAAAGGAGTCGCTGAGAAACTCCGAGTAGACTCGATCTTGCTTGAACTCGGCGAGAAAACCGTTCACCGCCATGGTGACTCGATTGTAATCGGATTAGACGAGATAAAACTTTATTTTTATATATATTAAAAAAATATATTAAACACACAATTTTAGTAATGATGACTTATTGTACAGAATAGAATAAAACAAAATAAAGTTGATGTGACGTGGAATTGGAATATGTGATGATATAATAATAATAAAGAGAAAATTCTAGTTGGAGCTGCGAATGGGTGGCGAGATGAGAATAACACTGTCACCGCGCACAAAGAGCATGGGAATTTCACGTTTGCTCGAGTGATAGTACTCCTCCAGGGTCTCTTCGTTCACCTCGATGGTCTTGTGCACCTCCTCCACATCACTCAGCACCATGTTCAGGTGCTGGTCGTAGGCGTGCAAACGGCCGCGCAACTCTCGATCGTTGCGTAACTTGACATAGATGCGCTCGTCGAGACTCAACCGAATCAAATCGAGTGGCTCTTCTACAGTCACCGGTGCGGTCTAAGTGTCAAAAACAAACACAAGTCAAATAATGATGATGCATCATGCACAAACACACGCACACCACAAACAGAGCCTTCCAACAACAATGTTATACTACTACTAGTAACCAATGTGTGAGAAAAATAAACCCCAAACAAAAAATATAATACTTAAAAAATCATAAACCTTCCGTTAAATATAAGTTATTAAAAAAGTTTCAGATCATAATCCATCGGAAAAATTATCATAAACGAATAAGATATAGGTGAAAATGAATATTAGTGTTTCATGTGTTAAAGACAAATAAAATACAATACAATAAAATACGAAAAATCATACCTGATCACCGTCGTCAGCCATTTTTGGTGTGGTGGATGAGTGATTCTCGTTCAAGAACTTGATGTCAGAGAGAAGTGTGACTGTTTTCGAGGTGCAAAACAGACTGGAACGGGACAAAAACAAGAGACAAAACACACCGGCAAGTCTCGTGGGAAAGTGCTTGCTCAGAGTTTGGCTCTCCACAAAAGACGTACTTGAATTTTTTAAATCTATGATCAATGATTTGATCATTTGATCATTGATCATTATTCTTTTTATTTTTATTACTTTTTGTTTTAAAAACATAAAAAATATGTATAGAAAAAATAGTTAATAAAACAATTTTTATTAATTAATAATTAATAAAAATTCAGAATAAATATTTTTAGACACTATCATATTAATTTTCCCTCAATTCAATGTTTTAGAACCCGTTTTCGAACCAGTTTATTAAATAACAAAATAAATTTTTTTCGATCTCACATGAGATTTGAGGGGAAGGGGGGGTTATGTCCTAAAATCACGGTTTTCTCACAGAAGGGGGTACCCAGGTATTAAAAAAAATTTTCTCTCTCTCGTGATTTGTGAATCTCCCCTAAGAAGTGGTAGAAATTTCAAAGTGACACTGTGTGTACCTTCTGGTATATCAATGAATTTGGTAATTTTATCATACTAACTTTTATGTTTTTTAATAGAAGAGAGTTCTGATGACGATTCAGAACATGAAGAAATCGTAAATAATTCTAAGATCGATCAAATTCAGCGAAGAATTAATGAGAAGGAGGATATTTTATTTAGTTATCAAACTAATAATTGTAACTTGAATAATGCAACTTGTATTCTTTTGTATATATTTTTGTTTTTTTTGTAGGTGTACAGATTGATGATTTTATACTTCAAGTAAATGAACTTGAAGATCTATATCGAGATGTCTCTAAAAAGTATATAATATATAAAAAAATGTATATTTTTGAATTACGCCATTTTTCGGCTGGAGTTATTATTAAGAAAGCCAAAGAAAATGTATACACTTTCGAAGCATATGAAATACAACAATGTTCTCAACTTGCATCTCAATCTACTAATTTTAAAGAATTCAACAACAGAATTCAGCCATTTGTTCTTGGTTTATATGAAGAATTTTGTTCTTGTTTTTTCGTAAAACCACCTAAAGATATAATAAAACAAGTTTGTGTGAAATTCTATATTGATAATCAAGAACTAAGCGATAAACACTTTGAGCTAAATTGTAAACCAAAATATAGAAATATAATAATAAGTTTTTTTTAATTATAATAAGATTTAATTTTTGATTTTTCATTTTTATAGGATTTATTTATTGATAAAATTGATAATCTTTACACAAATAAAAAAAACCTTTAAATGAAAATAATACTCCTTTAATTCTTTACAAGAAACCTTTTTTGCGATCAAAGTTGATAAATAGAAACAAGAAAGAATGAGAAGTATGTTATTTTATATCTAATTTACTAAGTTTTAAAATACTTTAAATTCAAATTTCAGAATAACAACGCGGGCAAACCTTCATATATTATTTGTTAATGACAAAGTTTAGGTGATTTTTTGTATAAACATTTTATATAAATGTATTTTAATCTGTATAAAAATATGTGTAAAATTTTTTAAAATCTTTATATAAAAATGTATTTTATTCTGTATAAATTTATAAAAATACGTGTAAAATTTTTGTATAAAAATGTTTATTTACCTGTGTACTTGGAATCAATTAGAACATTAACAGGAAGTGTGAGAAATGAATTTGAAATTTGTGCCAAATGGAATATATTCCATTTTGCTTAAAGCACACTTTCTGGTCAAACTAAGTAGTGTCAATGATTCATTCTTGTTGGCATAGTTATTCTAAGGTTAGAACTATCCTTGGAATCAATTAAAACATCAACAGGAAGTGTGAAAGGTAAATTAATACTTTGGTGTCAAATGGAATATATTCCATTTTGCTTAGAGTTAACTTTCTGGTCAAACTAAGTAGTGTCAATGATTCATTCTTGTTGGCATAGTTATT
>DVQH01000417.1:0-25139 GCA_018231625.1 Papilio phestus
TTGTCAATAAAAATTTACAATATTAAAAATTTTAAACCTATTATATGCATTGGTAAAAATTTTTTACGATATCGTAAATCATTTCTTTTTATTCGATTTCATTAAAAAAATTTCACAAAATCAAACAAAAAATTTTTTACGAAATCAAAAAAAAGAAATGATTTACGATATCGTAAAAAATTCAAAACTTTACGAAATCAAAAATTCCTATTTTTGAGTGTGTATGACATATGAAACTATTGAAAAGCGAAAGTATGAGGGAATACGGTAACTTTGTGATTGGAGTACCTGGCCAAACGTATTAACGCCTTAACATTTCTAACAATTAGAATAAATTTTTATCTTTAAAATAAACCCAATTAATGTATATTTTTAACCTATTTAAGTAGCTAATAAAATGCGGTTTTTGGAGGGTTAATTTGAACTTCAACTTGAACTTATTGTATAAGATTAATTAATAATCAATATACATTTAAAATTCAAGTTAAACTTTAGCTTAATTAACTTTAAATTTCAAGTCCAAAAAATAAGAGGATGTAAGAACAAGTGGACCAGTGAGTAGTGGTTAGCCTCGCCTCCTACTATTCAGTGTGGTGCCACCCCAGGCTGTGTGAGCAGCGCGTCCACTGGGCAGGTGGGTCTAATGTGGCGCAGTGAAGCGCACTGTGGCACACTTGTGGCTGCTCGATCTACCACCCATCATCGCCTTGGGTATTGACACACACAAGCTTCTCTCTCTCTCTCTCTCTCTCTCTTTCTCTCTCTCTCCTTACCAACCAACCAACCAGCCTCAAGAATTAATTGAAAAGTTTGCCAACTCTGCATCTAGGACAAGCTTGATTTAATGCAATTAGTAACCAATGAGTGCTCGTCAAGCTTGGAACGCGTGCTCGCCAAGAGCCGGCCGGCTAAGTTGGACAGTTCAATTAAGGCAACTATGAGAGTTGGTGTGAACCGGGGGACGAGTGGCAAGTGGTTTGGTCTGCGGGTAGGGGCAAAGACTCGCTGACTCAACGAGTCTTGATTAAACGATCATATTCAATCGTGGATCATTTCTCAGTGGTGCCCAGTCCGGACACTAGTGAGAATTGGGGGCCTTTGGTGATGGTGTTAGCGGCGGCGGGGTCGTAGCGGAGAGGCATCACCACTGCTGTCCAAATATGTTAGGGACGTATAAATAAATTATCCTTCCAGCTTCCTCAAAGCGAAACGTTTCCTGCTATCTTTTCTTGTCAGTCATCGCGCTGCCATCCATCCATCTATTCTGTCTCGGTGCCGTCGGTCGCATCCTCTGTCGTGGCCCGATCGTCCCTCGGACCCGCGTCGCACTACGAGTCATTTCATTATATCAATTTATTTACTAAGGAGATATGGCCAAGTAAAACTCAGCAGTGGCAATTACATGTGATCGCTTGGGCCCGCTCCAGCCTGTCTGCTTGCCAGTGACTGGCGCACTGCTTCTACTGGCTCTATGGCCATGCCTTTGAATCGGTCTGCCCGCGCACTCCTCTCCCCACCGCGTTTCTTTTGCCTCTCTGCGCTTTGGTCCCCTCCTTTAATACAGATCCAATGAGATGTGCGATATCGATCGTGAAGAGCTACAAAAGGATAGCTGCAGCAAGTGACTGCCTGTCTGCTTGGCACATGTGTCGGATGATTCTCTCGCGTGGCACAAAACACCATACCGCGAATCTTCGGGTAAGCCAGTGCTACATTCCACTTCGTTCCACCACGTTCTGCTGGTAGCAAAGAAGAAGAAGTCCGCCGGCCGGCACAGATTGTGCCAGCCACTTGCGGCAACCAGTCTCCAAACTGACCAAATCAGACTGACTTGGCACTAAAGTCTGGTCTCACTCTTCTCTCATTTATTATTCACCACTGTCTATCCCAATTGTATTCCTCACAAGACAACATCCATCAGTTAGCAATCAACTTTTATATTGAATGGCAACCGAAAGCAATCACCACTACAATCAGCACCAGCAAATCAAGGCAACATCTGACAACAGGCTATTTTCTAGTTTTAACTGTGCCACCAGTCAAAACTAAAGTCAACTTATCAAGTGAAATTAAACCACCCTTGACCAGCAAGCTTTGCTCTGCTCTGCTCAATTCCTTGCATTGGATTGTGAGAAATTTACTTATTTTATCCTCTCAAGATTAGTGAAGAAGATAATTATTATTCTGCCAATTTTGAAAATATCTAAACAAAAAAATATACAAACCTACCCTTCTTTCCGCTGAATTTCGGCAAGGTATTCCTCTTCAATCCAATGCAATTCAATGAAAAAATATGTTGCCTACTGCAAAAGTGGAGCAGCCCACTGCCAGGCGCTGCCAGGCATGGCCAATCATCCAAGCGTAAGTGCCTCAATACACAACACATGAGCATCGATTTCCTTGCGTCGTGATTGACCAGTCATCTAAGCAAATAGTAGTGTGCTGGTCAACATTGTCTAATGTAAATCCATTGAAGTAAATTGAAATTTGAGATTGCATGCATCTGTTAAATTCGTTCAGTTCTCTGTGATTAGGTATAAATTTAAAATTAAGCCAACCTAAGTCGATTGAACAATGAACAAAGAAAAGCTAATGCTTAGTACTTGAAGATATTCCAGCCAACCAATTTCAACTCAGATTTCAGCTCACATAAAAAATACACCAAGTTATCTGATTATCCAAGTGTGTGTAGAACCAAATTAATCAGCCAAACCAAATATCATTAAATATTAATCTAATTAGTTTAATTTGTCAGTGTTGTGTAGCAAGTTAAAGTAGATCTAGGTACTCATCGCTGCGGGCAGTACTACGCAAACCATGTTGTTCAGTGGTGATTTCAATCCAATTCAATTAAAATATCATCTGCTCATATGAATGAATAATTTAAAGGGCCCACTGGCACAGAAGAGCATCTCTGATTAGTAGTCGAGCACTGTCGTTCAGGTAGAGTTGCTTTTACAAAGAAAATCAAGTGAAGACAGTTGAATTGAATGGAATGAAATGATTAGATTGGCAATAATCATTTTGTAATCCAGCCCCAAGTGGCTTCAACTCGTCCATTTACAAAAGTTGCATATGTGAGTTGCATATGATAAGATGATAATCTTTTGTATTTAGGGTTCTGGGAAGTTTCTTTTCTAAAAAGTACTGAAAAATTAGAAACTTTAATTAAATTGGGTTTCCTGCAATTCCTAGTTAAACTTAAAGGTTATATATATAATATATCATGAAACATAGCATGACACCACTAACAGGTAAAACTAATTTGAAGCCAGTTTTCATGGTTTTATATGTTGATTTGACCAACTTAGAGACTAAAAAATTTTTTTTATCAGATTGTCTAATTTGTGTAATTATTTTTTTGTAACTTTATGATTTTATATAGTTTATTAATTAAATAATTTAACATTATAACATTATGTTACCCCGTTATCTATAAATGTTGTATGGAAACTATCTTATCAACTAATCTTTTATCAATTTTAGTTTAAAATGATTTTACATTTTAGAACAAAGTCTAACTTCAAATGTTTAAAGTTTTTTTCAACCATATACTTTTTAGTCTAAAATTTTGTTTGCAACACACAATGTATCAGTGGAAATTTTTATAACAGTCTTCTGTTTCCGTATTGTTTGCAGAGTGGAGTGGACCAATGGCAATGCTGTGTGGGTTGTTGTTGGCATGGAATGGAGTGGTCAGTAGCTTCACTGCGGTGGCGGCATTGTCAGCAACAGCGAGCGATGCTCACCAACAGCTAGCGACACTGGACCAACAGGGCCTATTACATCGAATCGGGCCAGAGAAAGCACGGCAGAGCAATCACATCGAGCGGCAGTACCGGTTGCATGCCAATGAGCCTTCTGCAAGTCCTCCGCGCAGTGGAATGAGCGACATCACCGCTTCAGTGGGTCGCAACGCTACGTTCGAGTGCGTTTTTCCCGACTTGAAAGATTTTTACGTAAGTGGACCGTAAGAAGATCGCGGGTTTGGCGTACCACAAGGGCGGGGATGCTAGACTAGGCGTGTGATTAGTGGCAGTGGCACGGCACGGCATTCAAGCCATAGTGGACCCAACCAACGCAACACGCTACTGTCATCGAGACGACACTTGAGTCCAAACATAGACTATCTAAAGAGAGCTAATTTACTTTTATATGCACAAGTGCACTTGCTGACTCGACAACTGGTCGCGGTCACAACAAAAGAATCAGCTTCAATTTATCGCTCATTGTGCCGGCTGGGTGATGTGCACTTTGAATAGAATGGGCACAAATTAATTGTCGAAATAAATTTGTTTGATTCGACCAAGTTGGTCTGCATTTCGTCAACCCCTTGCAAGAGTCCTTGGTCGTTGGAGGGATCGTTTTGCCGCGTCCAAGTTGGTTAAGTGCGATCATAAAGAATGCCAAAGATGAGACGGTGCCCTCTCGCAGACATGTCGGTCACGATGAGGCCGACATGAGGAGCCATGTCCTCGGCGCCAAGTCCGGATTGAAACAATTTGAGTAAAAGCTGTCCAGTGTGCTGTCACTGCAGAATGGATGACTCTATTTGTTGGAAGGCTAAGCACTAGCGGTCCAGGCACCGATCCACTCGCTCGCTGCTGCCACTTAGTCAGCCCACCCAATCGATCCTCAAGTCGGCTTAACGCAACATTTAAAACTATTTTATCATCTCCAACAAATTAGATTAAAATCCAATTCTCAGAGATTCTTTGTCTAGGTTTTAATTGTAACAAATTAATTTTGTCTTCTCCATTCTTTTGTTTTTAATATTTTTTCGCTCGACCGCTTCAATGGCGATTGAGCTAGACCGAGAGTTGGCAGTGCTTGTCGCCGTGATGCGTGAGCACTAGTGCAATCACTTATCTGGCCCGGCAGTAGCATTCGGGCCAAGCGGTACCACTCTCTGCCTAGTGATTCGTTTACATTTGCATACATTGCCCATTGGACAGATTTATGGCACCACTCGCCAGGCTTATGATCGCAATCGATGAATGATCGGATGCGGCCCGGCAGGCACGCATCCAGCTTCCACTGCTGACCCCCGTGCCCCCACCCTATCTCCCCCCTTTGGGTCAGAGACTCGTGCCTACAATGCGGCCAATTGTTTTAATGAAACTAGATTTAAATGCCATTTTATTGCTTCCGTCCAGCCTGTTTGGATGCACAAAGACCGCCACTCTGTGCTCGCAACGCACAACTCAGTGATTCTGAAGAATGGTCGAATCTCAGTGCGCTCACACGCCAATACCACATACTACTTGACCATACACGACATTCGCGAAGAGGATCGTGGTTTCTACATGTGTCAAGTAAACACGATCCCAATGCGTAGTCATACCGCCTACTTGCAAGTCAATGGTAGGTGTCCGGTGACGAGCCCATCACAGTGGCAACCTAACACTTTGCTCTGCCTTCCTCTCAGTACCACCGAGCTTCGTTGATCATAACACCAGTTCAGACATGGACGTGGTTGAGAATTCCACTAGCAGTTTGCACTGCCAGGCCAATGGCCAACCTGCTCCGGAGATATCGTGGCGTCGCGAGGATGGTCGACCGGTAGTGCAGCCGCATCACACCGCCAGTTTGGGTGAGGGGAAATCGAGCCAAGTTGTCATTTTGACTAACTGACAAATGCCACGCCCAGCGTCGTCCACACCCGCAAGTTGGATCAAAGGAGACTATCTGCACATCAGCAACATCACCAGGCATCACATGGGTAATTTACTTTGCGATCCATATCTGTCAAGCATGGCGTAAATATTGCATTTGTGGGGACGCGCACTACAACAAGGCCCGACAATCAGAAAGATTAGATTGCACCAGTAGACGAAATCAAACAATAGGCGCACTGACGGATTGGCCACTTTGGCTACCGAGCAGGCCATTCCAATTTGTTGTTGAATGTCGCCAAGGCGGCGAGCAGGGGTCGTGGCTACTTTGTGCTGCCAATAGTAGATCTACTATTGCCAACAGCCGGTTGGCACCGTCATATCGCTCGGCCTTTTTGATTGTCTAATTTATATTTTAATCGTAATCGTACAGCTCGCATTCTGGTCAATTGCTACTGTGGCTAATAAGGAGCATTATCATTTTAATAGAATTTGCCCACTCGCCACCAGTCATGGCGGGGACAGGGACACGTTCTGTGGGGCTGGCTTCTGTCTGGTCGCGGCTCGTCATGCCACGCCACTCTCGTGATTATAACTCGTTTTTTCTTTTTTCCATTAGGCGCCTATCTGTGCATCGCATCCAACGGGTTAGTGCTTGCCCGCACACACAACTTGAAATGTTTCACAATAAATTCATTATAAAAACAAAGTCAAGTGTAAGACGTATGTGCTAACAAAATTATTAATTTCATCCCTTCACGCTGCCACCCAAACCACCCAACCCACCAATCGACCGGCATCGACTGGCTGCACTGCATCGCACCGCCGCGCTTTGCTTCACTGTGCAGCATCCAGCCGACAATTAGCAAACGCATCTTCCTTGGCGTCAGCTGTAAGTTGGCCTTATTAGAAACTGATTCGTAGCTTTTTGCATGCTAGCGTTAAGCTTTATTAAAATTTAATCGAGTTGAAAATTCAACAAAGAAAAAGTGCGAGAGGAGGAGTAATCGAGACTAACGCATGCACTGCTCTAGTTCCACCTGTGATTCGGGTGAGGCGAGAATCGATTGGAGCTGTAATCGGTTCCTCGGTGGAACTCGAGTGTAGCCTCGAATGTTACCCATGCCCAGACGTGTTCTGGCAAAAAGACAACCAAATGCCACTCATCTTCAACTCGGACAACAAGTATCACATCAGTATCAAGGAGAACAGCACTCTCTACCGGTTTACGGTGAGGTCAGTGTGTCTACTGTGTTCACTGCACACTTCCTGTCACTCTCACCGTGTACAAACATTGCAGATTAAAAATAATTGACGTGCATAAATCAGACTTGGGTAAATATACGTAAGTCAACTTGATTCCACCCGGATTCTTGTGTTTTGATAGTAAACTTACATACAGATGTATGGCCAAGAATAATCATGGCCAAGCAAAAGGCACCATTCAACTGTATGAAGTTGCTGAAAAGAAACTGACCAAAGTGCATAAACCGAGCTACAATAGCAAACCACGAACAATGACTCCTCATCATTGGACCACGAGACGTCCGGTGTCGAGAGAAAGGTTGAGTCTACAAGGTAGGTCTGCCTGGCAATCTTTATTAAGCTAAACTCACGGCAACGCACTTGCACAGTAACCGAGCAGAGTAGACCACTGTCGGTAACCACAGAACTCGACATGTTTGACTACGAAACCAACTACCTCATACCCGAAATGAATAGCAACTCGAACCAGCATCGAAATCATTCATCTTCTCGCTGGCTTACTAGCTATCTTCATTTGGCGGTACTCTTTTTGCTCACTTTCGCGTTGGCACCTGGCTGGTTGGCTCACTAGCTCAAGTGTGTGCTCAACCCCCCAAAAGCAAATTCTCAAACCGAAGAGTCACATTGCAGTTATGTACTCCTCGGTCGGCTTGCTCGCCGTACGGATCTCTTTTGCGGACCTTGTGAAAGCAAAAAGGCAACTCACTGTACAATACCACACTTTGCTCTTCACTAATTTATTACACCACCACTTTGTTATTTCTAGCTTCTCTGTATTAAAATCAAATATAATGAGAATTGCGATTTACTACTGTTTGCTTGCAAGGTTTAATAATAAGAATAATAAATTTTATTAAATCTCTGCTCATATCTCTCGAGACAGTGTACAAATGAGCATGGTGAAAAAGAGTGAGGGAGAAAGACGAAGCGGGTTTGTCATAACTCGTTCTCCTCGGTCTCTTCCCTCTCCTCGCCGATTGGATCAAACTGTTGAAAGTTTTCGTAGAGTGGCACCTCTTCCACGTAGTCTCGAGGTGGTCTGACCTCTCGGCGCGGTCCACTCTCCGGGACAGCACCACCTCCAGCACAGTTATTGGCTGGGGTCGCTTTTCGAATAGTAGACTTTTGGAATCGCGAGAAACGATTTGACAACGACCGCTTCTTGAGAGCACCACTCACCGCGGTTATCTCAGCAGTGCACTGCCAAAGCAAACGCCATTAGAGTTGGTCATGGCCATGACCAATCCATGACCAAGCGCAATGACATCACTCAAAAGCACTTCAACTAGTAGTGTTGGTTACTTACGTTGTCGCCAAGCTGGCCTGCTCTGCGGCGTAGCAAAACCTCGTTGTCACTCTTAGACGGCATGTCCGCAGAATCATTGCCTTGATCACACTTTTCTTGTTGCGGGTCTATCGATATAGAAGAAATAAGAAACAACATCACTTCCTGGTAGAGTAGACGCAAACCTGCAAAATAATCTTCATAACTTTGCAAAACTTCGTTGCCAAAAAATTCTGCTGTCTCATCTGGGCAACGTAGATCGGCAACGAGGGTAACGACTCCAATTGCAGTGCACAACACCGCTAGTTTGAGAAGAGCAAGGTCGTATTAGAGTCATCATGCAGAGCTTGCGGGAATGAGGACAAACCGTTTACTAGATTAACGTAGTAACACCACGAGTAGTGAGTCTGCAAGAAGTTTGTGTGACGCAAGTCTATCGACTCGAAAGCTAAGCTGAAGGGAACAGAACTTCTGAGAAAAGTCACTACCAGGTTAGCACAGAGCAAGCTGAATCCTGTGAAAATCATAAACAACGAGCCATACTGAATGACCATTTGGAAAAGAATATTGGCCAAACAGAATAATGGCAAAGCAAGCCTGGTAGCACAAATCAATGCATTAGGACCCAAGGTTAATCAGTGGCAAATGGTCTTACCATAAAAACATTTGCGCGTACCAACCAGATTGGCGATGGTATCGCCCAATGCGGACCCGTTCGTAGTCGATTGTTAGAGTTTCTGCTACCCACAGAATTGGGTAAGGTAAGGCTCTATGCTGAGCTAGGCGGTACTGCTTATGCAACAGACCAGCTGTATGAGAAAAGAAAGTGCCTAATGACGTATTCAAAATTCAAAGTCACCAGAACCTTACCATCGTAACCAAAACCAGGTTTACCCTGTTGCCATGTCCATTTAAATTCTTCATTGAAATCAATGCGATTGTCATGTTGATACAAAGGAAGCCCCTTTAAGGTGACATTCACTCCTCGAAGACCAACGTTGACACCAATGGTAGCGTTGATATAGTGACTAGAGCCCAAATGGTAAGGAGCGTGAATATCCAAAGTTCCACACTCCCAGTAAGGCAAAAAGTTGCACACTAAAAGTAAAGTCAAGAGATGGCTTTACAGATTCAAACAAATATACATTACCGATAATGGCAAGCCCTATTGCAAATGTGATGTTCCATCTGATCAAAACATAAACCCTCTAAAAGCACAACCATGTGAAAGCATGAATCGTGCAGCTATCAAAAGGTATAGTTACACGAATGCCGCGAAATCCAGGAACGATGCACAGAAATGAAATGAATAGAGCCAAGAAGAGAAGGGAAATGCGCCAAAGAGTGACATCAAGCGAGATCTTGCTAGAGAGCTCTGAGTAGAAGGTGGGATAACCCTCTTGACGAAAGAAGCCAAAGGTAGAGAGATGGTGAGCACTCATGGTTGGCGAGCAGTGAGTGCGACTGGCGTGGCACGAGTACTCCACTCTGCTCACTGGCACCACCTATCTATCTCCTGTGCGGTCAGTGGCGTCGACAGGATGTGCACGACACCCAACACACAGGAAGTGCATCTATCGTCACAGTAGCAACTCAAAGAAAGCAATCTTTATATATGCTCGTGAGTTTCCATTGATTATGTGACAAAATATACATTTTGTTCGGGGTTTTACATAAGATTTGTTGTATAAATAAAATATGATTAAAAATAGATTTAGATCCAAAATTGAGAACACTTTGTACAAAAGGTTGTTTGTACAAAACTTGATAAGCAAAAAACAATTAACAGAGAGTGAGAGAGAGAGAGATGCCTAGGAGGAGGGGCTGGCCAAATCATCGTTGATAAATTTTTTCAATCTGTCCAGATATTGACAATAGAGCTCGATGTCATTATGCCCGGCACCTTCTACCCAGAGAGGCTCTACAGCTCGTGGGCACCGCTCGAAGATGGCAACGCCATGCGAAAAGTCAATCACTTCATCTTCGGTTCCGTGTATCACCAAAACACGAGCATTGATTTTAGGTACTTTGTCGATGCTACCAAAAGAATTGCTTTGATTAGAAAAGGAGAATCTACCAAGAGAAAAGCTTAAAAAGGTACCTAGGAAAAGCGTCAAAGAACCAAGTTCGCTTGGTGTTGGGAAACGCGACCCTCATTCCGGACATGAGTGGCGAGTGAAGTATGACACCGCCTACTTCGTAGCGAGCAGCCAAGTCAACCGTAGATACGGTGCCAATGCTCTGACCATAGAGAATCACCTGGTCCGGAGTGACACCGTACTTGTTACGCAAGGATTGCCAAGCGGCGTTGATGTCAGCGTACAGATTTTTCTCCGATGGCTTCCCGGTGCTAGCACCATAGCCCGAGTAATCGTAGCTGAATATGTTGCAATTGATTCGGGTTCCAAGACCTAAATAAAAGCTGCTCATCTGGCCCAAATCGACCGCGTTGCCATGGCTGAATAGAATTGTGTATTTCGGATTGGAAGTTGCACGAATGTACATGCCTTGAGAAGAGAATAAATCAATGAGTTGCATGGTTTGCAATTCACAACAAAGTATAGTTACATGCGATTCGATTTCCGCGGCTAGATTGAGCATAATGAACCTCGAAGCAGTCCAAGTCCCTTTGGTTGTATTGCCAATCAGCACGATCCGAAAGTTTGAGGGTAAGCTTAGTGGAATTAGAGTCTTGAACGATTGAGTATGTTGGCTCGGGTGGCAAGAAAGCCAATTTGGCAGCGATCCTAGCCGGACAGGGAGGACAGCAAAAAAGACAGCACAACTCGCTCAGAGTAAGGCCATTCATCTTTGGAGGACTTGACTCAACCGCTGCAACTTCGGGAGATGCAGCTTCGGTAGACGACATCCGTGGCTAATGAGGTGGCTAGTACTTATGCCGTTCACTAATGGGATAATCGACTTAGCGGACCAGAGTGCATTGAGTCACAACAATCAACACTGTATGAGCTTGCTCAACAAATCACGAGGGGTTCACAAGACAGAGGGATGGAGAGAGAGAGAGAGAGAGAGAGAGAGAGAGAGAGAGAGACGTCACTAGTGACAGTGAGTTAGGGAGTGAAAGTGTGAGCAAGAAAATGTTGAATGATACGTTAGCCGCAAGCTAGTCCCTGGCCGAGTCAAAGAAGACCTGGGCACAGGTTGATTCCGCGACTCGAGGGGCTGACTCGCATTGTCAGTATGTGGCGGCAGTGCGAGGGCGATGTGTTGATGGCTAGAGCAAAGCAGGCATTGTTCGTTGTGCTGCCGCCACAGACGACGACGAGAGACAGAGAGCAGTGGCACCAGTCTGGGTAGGACCAACCCAACACTATAGTCGTGCAAACAAACCTTACTGCAAACTCGTATTTTTATTAATGGACTTTGTAGGACTGGACAGATGCTGCATTCTTGAATTTATAAAATTGATAGGATATTCGAAAAATATCTACTCTATGCTAATGATGTTTGAATACCTAGTACGTCTTTTTTTGCAAATAATTATACTTAGACTGTATTATATTTTAGACTGTAGATTGCCGGTACCCCTCAAAATAGAATTCTATTTTATTTAGCAAATAGCCTATTATAGGCAAATTACATTTGCACATTTTGTAGTTGAGTAAGTTGAAAATGCTCAGATATACCAATCTGGTTTGCCTTGACTGATGACCGAAGCAATACGTGTGGTTAGTGTTGGGCTACTCACTATCACTTAGTGCCAGTGACTCATCCAGCCAGCCCACCGCAGACAACACAGCAGTGCTCGAGTGGTGTCGAGTGCTGTGTTGAGTGAGCCTCACTCTCCATTGACCATGATTGATTGCAATGCCCTCTTGTGGACTTCTACCCAACCATGCGCCATTATGGCCCCGAACTCATTGATACTTTCGATTTGATACTTGCCGACTTTGTTTGATCACTGCACGTATTCTACTTTGCTGCCAATATCAACCAATGAAATGATAATACTATATTTTATGGAACAGTAAGATAGTACTTGATTTTATTAAAAAATATTTTAATAATTATTTCAATAATAATAATTAACTTGTTAAAGTCATCTCTGAGTGTATGTTGCTACTTTGCCAGTGCTTAATAACTAATAACACAATCAAACTAATTTCCGTTTGTTTCCAAGATTTATAACTCTTTTTAGGAATACTTTACGTTGTGGATTCCGAGTTTGAAAGGTTGCATCTGCTCCTTTTGCAATACATCTGGTCTATTGGTGTGAAAACAATCGCTTTTTTGCACGTTTTGACAATCAAATGCAAACTTTACTGGCAATCAGTGATTTTGTAGGTTCAAATGTCCGCCTTGAACACGATGTACAACACACAATGTGATATAATATAGACATACAAATGAAATTACTACTGTTAGCTGTTGAATTTAGTTGAGTGCCAAGTCAGAGTTAGAGTAATAAATTGCAGGCTAGTGCGTGTTGAACAGTCCAACAAGCGCGATCGGCAGCAACACGTGCTCATCAAGGTCAGAAAGGTCAACAAACATTTTAAATTTGCCTTGCACTGATTGGCATTGAAAAGAGAGCACCGGTGGCTGGGCGAGTGGCCCGGTGCACGGCAGATGCCGTGACTGCTAATTTTGGCTGCGTGCCCGTGCCACCAGCCCGCGGCACATAACGGGACATGCCATGTGCGCTGTCGCGTGCCCGAGGCCCCACTCATCTTGTGCCACACGCCAAGGGCCAAAGAAAAGGAAGCCCGTGACCCACCGGCTTCCTGTGAATTTGTGCGGCGGACAGTGGCTAAGACACCACCTCGCATGTGGTGACCTTGTGTCAAGACAATAGCCCATCTCGACCAGACCACTTTGCTACTGGTGCTCGCTGCATGGCTGATCATAAGTAAAAACCCTTCGAGCACCGACCTGACCGGAAAGGAGCATTCGAGAGAGAGCGAGAAAGCCTGTCATTCGACTGTATGCAGTTGGTCAGCTCGACGGTCACTCAACCCTTTTGAAGAAGGTCAGACTGGTGAGCAGTAGTACCGCCACTGTCCACCACTGTCCACTACTGCTCAGCGGTTGATTGCAATAGCACCAATGTCCGATGCTTGTCACTGACCAGCTTGCGTAGATTGCTAGCATCGGTGACGCTTGTGCCAGTACCACTATAGTACACAGTCCATTTTTAGTCTTCCTCCAGGTTTTTGAACTTGGTTTGCTCATTGTACGTTGGCAGGGGTACGTGGCCTGTTGCGCGCGGTCTGCCAGAAGACAACTGGTCACGAACACAATGACCCACAGTGCGCTTGCCACTCGATCGGTGGCATTTGTCGAGTCGCTCGTGCCAATAGAGATAGAAGCAAGTGGCGCACTGCAGATGCATTGAACGATGCCTAGACAGTTGGTGCCAGATTCTGTGTTGCTTGTGACACGGGTCGTGTGCCAAGCTCGTGGCTTTTGTGACGCACCCAAGCCTCGCCCAGTCGGTCGCGAGACTTACCTTGTCACTGTTAGATCACTTTCACTCGCCTTTTCCGCTTTTTTTATTATGAAACACAGACGCGCCTCAAGACAGCTCATGTTTGCTTGACCCTCTAACTGTTCTCAATTGTCACTGTACCGTTAGACTCAACACTGGAACAGCAACAAATGTCGTCCACGCCATGTGATCGAGTTTTTCTACTTCTCGTATTCGTTTACAGGAAAATTTTTTTATTGGAAAAAACAAATTAAATAAAAAATTTATTTGACAATATATATATATAAATACAAAAATGACAAAATGTGCTGGGTAGACAAGAGCGTGCGTATTTGCGTTGCGAAGCCAGGCAGGGTCTTGCTTGGGTCAAAAGGCTTATCACGAGTGACGAGGGTAGTTGGCCTTGCTCGGGAGAGAGAGTGTGTGCAATCACCCGACTCTCCGTTAGACACGTCAGCTGCTTGTACCTAAGCTACCAAAGGTCAAGGGGGTTACTAATCGGAAGGGGATCAAAACTAGGACATGGTCAACTTGTAGCGAAAGCGAGAGGCCAAAGAAGAGAAAGTGTCTCGATGGGGGATGGTCCTGTGGTGGTACGGGGCGGGTCAGGTAGGTGGTCTCCTCTAATATTACCTAGGCAAGAGACAATTTTCAAGGCCAGGTGAACCAAATGGATCAAGCAATGAAGAGCGAGTGTAAAAGACAGAGACACGTGTGGAGTGCCGACTCGACTCTTAGTGCAAATTGGGTTGTGGCCCTCATATATGTATCTATAGATAAACCTCGACGGTCAATAAGTTAATTTCAATGGACTCGAGTCCCGTGTTGTACTGAAAAGTGTACTGTGTTGTATTGATGAATTGAATTGATGCAGTTCCTAGTATAGAAATTTGAACACCTCCTCTTTGCACCGCCCGTCGAGATCTACGGTGGAGTTGGCACGAGCAGTCGTAGCAGCAAGAGTGACTGTAAACTGGGAGTCAGCAGGCGAACCAGCCAACTACCCCCAACGCGTTGTGCTAAGTGAACATACGATCCACCTTCTTCATCGTTGCTGTGCCGCTTGCTTAGCCAATCGCTTGTTTGGTCAGCAGCATTTGAAGAAGTCGAGCGACTCAACTAGCAAACATCGTCACACCGCAACTGGACATCAATCGACCAACTTGCTCGTCACCACCGACCAGATCAACCACCCGAGTCAAGTAGCTCGATCGGTTTACGACAAACCCGCGCCAAGTGTTTGCATTACTACCCTACCAAAGCTTAATTGATCACTTTGTCAACTGCCAAAGAAGCAACAGCACCCTCCCCCGACAAGATGCGGACCACATGTAAGTAACAGTTGCTGTGATATGTTTCTCCGCAGACAACTGTGATAAGCATCATCCGGGATCGCTTAGTGGTGAATCTTCACTGGTCTCGGCACAAGCTGTGGTGAGACACGATGCTTGATGTACGGACTTGACCTCGCATGCTCGAGTTGGCCTAGGGCAGACAGCAGAGAAGCGCGTGTCGCGTGCTCTAGCAGTCGTGTATGGACTTGCTTTCACTTTCCTCACACGGTTGGAGCAGCAGCAGCGAGCGCATCGCTAACACCGCGCTCGCTCGGTCGTCATCTCCTTGTCGGGCCTTGCTGTTCTTCTAACGTTAGCCAGGCAAATCTCTTCCGCCTTTGCGCGAAAGCGACAGATTGTTCGCGCCACTGCCTGTTGCGCCTCGCCGTGTTCGCTTGACGCGCTTGGACACGATAAGTAACTGCTGAGAGGGAAAGAATTGTCGAGGTCTAATTATAGAACAGGCCATGCTTGGTTAGTTTCTAATTTAAGAAATTCTTGCTCGTACACACCGGGAAGGTGCATTAGGGTCTCTCCACTAACCTTGTCTTCTTTGTTTTGGTGTGCTCCTTGACAGCACGGCACTGACCGAAGCTAGTGGCCAGTCAGCTCATTAACCAACAGACAATGACACACATTCGTTGCCCTTCACTTCCTCCTGGCTGCCCGGGCGCGTCAGTGGGGGTCGCGCACTCGGCCGGAGGGCGCCGGTCGGTCGCCAGCTCGATCGCAGTGGGTCGGCCGGGCGCGAGCGAGGGCAAGGGTGGGCAAGATAAAGGGGGTGAGGGATGAGGGGGGAGGGGGTGACAGCTCTCTTCACACCGACCTCTCCCAACAGGTGTCCTACTAGGTTTCATTGGTCCAGCAAAGAATGAATTTAATACTAAACAAATGTTGCACTGATTGAGCAAATTAGAACTTTACTGGTGGTTTGCAATGTATTGCTTTGTTAAACTAATCATTTGTGGCCAATAAACTTAATCATTTAACTCTAGTGTTAGACTACCCTTGGATGTTTTGACGCATGGCGAAGGATTCAATTACAACTAGCTCCATGACACAACATGTGGGGAAAGGAAGAAGAGGGTCAGGAAGAACAAGTTTTCTATGATAGTGAATCGAATGTGATTGCGTTCACATTGGGTAGTCCAACACTAGTTCGTGGGCGCTAGTGACACTAAATAGTGTTGCGGTGGAGATAGTCATAAGACACAGGAAAAAAACTCCTGGATCGTTATTGTTGATAATTTCAGCAACGCTTTCAAGAATTTGAAACAGATATTTTATACACATACACACACACCCATTTTTTTGTTTAATCCAAAAGATGGTCCCACTTTGCTTATAATTAGTGTTGGGCTACCCATTGATGCCGCGCCACGACTCTTGTCTTGCTCCCGCCGGTAATGGCAGCGCGTCCATCGCAACAGGTTGGCCTACCACTGCCGTTTTCGACCTCTGGCCATTCCTGGCGCTACTACTGGGTGAGATCCTTGATCGATGATGGCTGCCAACGAGGGTCGCCTTGCAGAGCTGACACTGACATTGACACTGGCATTGATGATCATCATGATACATGGCTAACCGGTGCTGTTGGTTGATTTGAGTGAAATACATAAGGCCATTTTCGTGGAGGCGCTACCACTTCGTCCAGGGCCGCGGCCGGCTTCTCCGGCGGCTACCGTCAGGGATCTGATTGCTCTGCAAAGAGTAGTGTCGGCAAACAGAACAGCGCAAAGTTGCATCGGTACTGCATCTCTAGCGTTCACTTTTACTCGCCATTGTTAGCGAAAGTGATGCTGCCAATGTGACCAAGGTGAGAGGGAGAGTGTAGTGAAGCAGCGCACACTGATGGCATCATCTGTTGCTTTTATACGAGGAGTGCAACCATTCAATCAGCACAACACAGACTAACGATAGAGAGATGCCTTAGCACAACAATGCTCTCAAAACTCGATGCAACGTCGCCGCCGCCTGAGGTCTACTCTAGCTCGCGCGCGCATGTTGATACACCACCGTGAGATCGTCAATAGAAGACGACATATAAATGCGAGCCATTGTGCCATAAGCACTGACGCCGCGCGTCTTCTCGGTGTCCACTGCTGGTGCTTAGCACTTGGGTGTCTCCACTACCTCCATTGCCACCACGGAATCACCACTTGGTGTTTGTTCTCTCTCTCTCTCTCTCTTTCTCCCTTACTTCTCTACTTGCTCGGGCAACTCGCGGCTGTCTAGGCGATTCTGTGTTGTGCTCATTCTTTGTGATCTCCGCACTTGACCCTGAAACTCGTCTGCTACAGTGCGTGCCAGCAACACCCTGCTGAGCCTGACACTGTGCCAAGTGCAGTGGCATCCAAGTGTGGAACTCGCATTTGCTTCACTGATGTTGGTGCTCGGTGATCGGCGTTACATTAGATCCTGGACTATCCTTTACCTCTCTCTCCCACCTCGTCCACCGTTCAACGATGAAAGTTAACAGCAAAAGTATGACAGAGATGCAGCACCAGTGACTGCCTGGTGACCACCACCAGTGCCACTTGAGTTGATGATGATGATCACATTGCCTCATTGACACAGACAAGCGCGGTGATTTGCGCGCGCGAGAGAAGAGTGTGTTTGTGTGTGTGTGTGAGGATGCATTGCTATCGTAGTGCCGGCAGACAATGTCATCTCGAAGGCTAACGCTCATGGCTTGCAGAGGAGTGTGTGAGAGAGCTAGTGAGCTGTGAGCAGTCGATTCCACTGCCACCAGGAAGGGGAACCGAGGCCACCCACTACATTGCACCGCACCACCCAATTGACCCATGATCACTTTTCTCTTCCTACCAGACGAGATTGACTGTCTCAAATTCAGCAAGCTATCGATCAGCTCGCCACCGGGATCGCGCAAGGAGTATCGCTCGTCCAGCAATGGACACCAGGCAGACTATCGGCAAAATGTGAGCAGCTACAAGCCATTGTTGCCAAGACTCGAGTTCCCGACCAGCCAGTTCGACCGACTGCTTCACATGGATCAAAAGGAATTGAAGAGCAGTTGGAGGTCGAATAGCTACGACGACAAGAAAAAAAAGTAATCAAGAAAAAAGGGCGCTCAAAGGTCTACAAGGACAACGTAACCCGAATGCAATTCGTACTGGTCGTACCAGCCATCATCTTCGACCCTCGCCTCAACCACACTGTATATATTTGCCCACCAAAGCCATCCCTCTTATTTATTGATCCACACATACACACACTGCATTATTTATTTTTCTGTTACCTTGCTTCACACTTCAACACATTTGGTTCCAAACTGACTTCATTCAAGTCGCACTATTTATTGTCGTTCGGTTTTTCCTATGCCAACAAGGTGCCAGGGTGGTCATGCGTCGCTCCCATCATCTAACAGTCAATCAGTATTAGCAGCATTCGAGTGTCTCAAGACATCACTCAGTGATTCTGAGCGGCCTGCCGCAAACAGTGCGAGCATTAGCCGCTGATAGCTTGCCCAGCCAAGCACTGAATAGAAAAGGCATCTGATGTCTAACGAGTTGCTAGTGGGCCACCAATTGCTCTTCTACTCAGTTCCGATTACCTCATTCCATTTGCAAGCTACACACACACTTACACACACACACACACACGATTCCACTTTACCTTTTGTCCACACTGACCCTGACCATTCGAGACAAGTCGCGGTGGCACAAGACTAGCATCGCCAAGCAGATCCACGCCAACACTAGTTGCTTGGGCTCAATCAACTCAGTTCAGCTTAAAGCTGCTAATCATCAGAAGACTTCACAAACAACCACACTCACTCACCCGCCATGCCGAGGAGGAGGTGCCAGAGCGGGCGGGGGTAATGAAATTTTACAACCAAAAATAATGTAGAAGGCGCATTCCACTGCGGGTGTACCCTCGCGTGGGTAGCCCGGTGGAGAAGCCTCCCCCTCGCCTAGTGTCCTTGTTTCTTGATTCTTGTTTGTAGCACACAAACACGTCGAGGCTCACTAACACACTTCCACCTTAGCCTTTCCCCTCGCCCGCTGGCCTCTCCACGCTGCTACACTAATTGATAATCACCTAGACTGGAGCGAGCACACCAAGTCGAGTCAGTCAATGTCAATCGATTTATCATCGGGATTCCATTCGCTCATCATCTTCATGACATTCGTATACACACTCAGACAGACACACACACACGCAGACCACTTGAGAGCCGACAAGCATAATCAACGAGAGCATCGCTTATTCCAATTTTCCATTTCAATCCACCATTGGCATCTTTATCATTGAACAAATTACGAAATATTTTTTTAAATGCCAAATAAATGCAAAACTTTACTCGAATGTTCGGATTCTTTCTAGAAGGAAATCAAACAGGTAGGAAAAGGTGAATGCGAGTCAAGTGTGAAGCGGGGTTGGGTTTAACTTGATACAAAGTAGTTGCTGCTAACTCACGAACGATCTGTCAATGAACTAGCCAATCAAAGTTACGAAATGCTCTCGCTTGATGTTAAAGGGCAGAAGTCAGGAGAGTTGCGTGAACAGTGCTGCTTGACCTCAAAATGCAAAAGTCACCGCTGAGAGGCCACCTGATGATAATGGATTTGACAGTTACCGGTGATGCCGCCTCAGCCGTGTTCTGTCATGAATATACGGACTATCAGTACATACACCGATGCTGGGCATCTGATGAAGATGGGCCGACTAAATAAATCGGGCAGTAAACAATCTTGATAAGAATTATTAGTATCCTGCCTAAAGGCAACGCGCGCATTCCAATGATCGCATGGCAAACCAACATGTTCATCCACTCACTGAGTTGTAAGTCACGAGTCTCAACCGAGCGGATCATTATAGTAGAAACTTGTTCAATTAACTGTAATCGGATCTCTCAAATTTTGATAAGATTACCAACAAAATATAACACAAGTTATGCACAGTGTAACAGGTATATATACATAAACCAAAGCAGTGTCACACTTCGATCTCACTCGAAGTGGAAACTCTCTCTTCGCGTGTATCGGCCTCGTCCTGGCTCATGATCGCGTCCAGTAGAGGCTGTGGTATCAAAGCAATCTGACGTTGGTCCAAACCTTGAATGTAGCTCTGCAGAGAAGGCTTCATCTCGGGACACGATTTGAAAACCCAAAGGAGTTGAGGAGCGGGCAGTTGCAACAGCACGGGGAAACTCTGTGGCATCGTTCGCTGGCAGCACTTGATGAAACCTTCCCATACCTTCTTTTGCTGCCAAACTTGCTTCAAAATCAATCGCTGAAGAATGTTGTTCATGACAAAGCCAACCAAGCGGGGATAGTGGTGCAAGGTTTGTATCACAGTGCGCATCAACAGTGTAGGCAGCGAATTCTGTTCCAGTAGCATTTGCATCACCACCGCAAGCACTTCGGCAGTGTAGATGTGCTTCTCCTCAAAGCATATATTGGTTGCTATATTGTTTCACATAATAAACACACACATCCAATTAGAGTCAATCAAACTACGTCATAGCTAAGAGGACAGTTACCTTTGATAACGGTCTTAAGGTCGCACTTCGATAGGTCAATGTTGTGCAGTGCAATCATGAGGTCGGCAGGAGATAAGGGAGTACTGTAGCCTGAGTTCGAGTCAGCTAGACGAGTATTCAAAACTAGTGGTCAGCAACAAGTGCTACTACGCGCCCACTTTACTCACCATTTGGCACCAGGAGACGATTGAACACCTCCTTCACCACCGCAGGATTGAGCTTGATAAGCTGCGGGAGAATGGCAAATATTTCCTTCTTGGAAAAGCCACTCAGCACGGGAATCAAAAACCGAATATCACACACGCGCTTCTGGTAGAGATCCTTGACGCAGGCCACGAGTTTGGAGCTTGGCGGCTGCTTCTCGGTTAGTATGTGAATCACTCGAGAGACTAGTGTTTCGGAGCCTGCCCGACAGTTTTGCACAAACACGAGTATTTCTGGTGAATTCATGCTAATCTCCTCGATTGCGGTCTGAATCAAGCGCAATATAACCCTCTTGGTGTTGGCCTGACTCGAAACATAAACATCGGGCAATTTGTGAATCAGTGTTTGCTTCACGGGTAATAGATTAAGGTACAAGGCAAAACAAACACGAACGTTATCATCATTCCACGGTGCTGACTCAGAAGAGCCATGAATGCCTTTCGGTGCACACTCCTCCAACAGAACGTGTAGATACTTCAAGGAGAAATCTTCAATCATGTCCTTGAGATTCAACGTGTGACTTTGATAAATCTCTTTGATGGCAGATAAAGTAAGTTCGTGCGCATCAAGACTTGCAGTTTCTACTAGAATTTCGAGGAAATGTTGCAACAATTGAGATCGGTGGGCAACTCGCTTATCAATCAATATCTTAAACAAACCAATTCCGGTTTGATAACAATTGGAATACTCGTTTTCATTTCGCAAAGCAAAACTTTTTAACAACGCGATCACATTATCTGGCAACGCAGGCGATTCTGTGTAGAATTTTTGCAAAAAATAATCCCGTTCTTTCACTTCACACTTGTTAATAATATTTTCAATTATCCAATATAAATAGTTTGAGTATGATTCCAGTGATTTCGAACACTCCTTAGACAAGATATACTCAAAATAAAGAGCGTTCATCAGAATATCATAACGATTTCGAAGATCAATAAAAATATAGTCTCGTACTTTTGATTTGATATTGTCAAGCGATGACATTTCAGACATAAACTTGCCTATAATCTTGCCTCGATTCTCGACAAGTTTGGCCGAAAGGTGGGAATCTTTTTCTCCATTTAAGATTCTGCCCATAGCACTTTCGATAAACTTAAGCTTATCGTTTAATTCAAGTGGTTTGGTAATATCTTCAAGTTTGAGCTGCTTGATTTTAGAACTCGAAGAAAGCGCTTTGACAGATTGAATCAGCTTCACTTTACTCTGAGAATGATGTTTAATCTTCACTGTTTCCTTTGTGATTATCTTTTTCACTGAGCTGGTTATCATTTTGCTCACATCAGGCTCCACTTTAACCTCATGTATACTTTCAAACAAAGTGATATATTTACGAACCATCTCCTCAATTCCAAGTCCTGAAAAAGTAAAATAAAGTTTATTTACAATAATGATTAGTTGCGAAAAAAACACTCACCAATTCCGAGACTAGTCAAAAAAGTAGATAGTTTCTTTGCAATATCCTTAACATCACTCATCTGATTGTCATTGAACACACTGACAAATTCATCTGGCATTTGATCAGGCAACAAAGGAAGTGAGGCGAAAACTAGTTCACATACAGAACTTGAATCGCTCAGCTTGTTGGTCAAATCTTTGGCCGTGATATCAACCGCTTTGATGGCGTCGTAGCGAGAAACCTTCTTATTAAGCTCATATAAAGCACTGTCAAGATTGAACTTTGCCATTTCACCATTCGAAGAATTGTCATTCGAGTTGGATTCATTGACATCATCCGGCACCTCGATTTTGATGCGCTTACTCTCCGAAGTGAAGACACTCTCAATCTTAATGCCTCGCTTCTTCACATCCTGCAAACACCGATTGATCTCGGATTGAGTAACACCAATTTTGAGTAAAATTTGCGTAATATCATGATGTTTCTTGGAAGAATAGACAAATGGATGCTTGAACAAGATCAGTAACAATAGTTTAAGTTGCTTTTGAACTGAATGAACTTGTGATTTAGCGAGTGTAGGTGGCAAGTTCGAGCTTAACTTTTCAAAGGATTGGATCACACGGTTAAAGAACAACTTTGACCGCTGACGAGCAATTAGAGCCAAACTCTGCATTGTGGCCATCAAATTGACACTTGAGATGTGAATCTTTGACTGAAAGTTTACCAACTGCTCGAATAAATGTTTAGCTTCTTCTTCAAGGCTTGAAATATTAACAAGTTTGTTTTCCATGGAGATGATATTGGTTAAGGAGAAATCCGAATCAGTGGTAAAGTTGTCTTGTCTGGTTTGGCAAACAATCACCATCTCAATAAACTTGACGCATTGAGTCCGTACTCCATCATTTTCTGTTAAATCAATTAATGAAATAATTTGATTCTTCATTTGATTCCACTCTTCCCAAGTGGACTCAATCTCGTCCTTCACCTTAGATTGAGCTACCCAAGATAAGAACACTTTGTAAAGTTGAGTCAAGACTTGGATTGTCTTCTTGACAACACTCGGCGCCTCGTCTGACAACAGCATATTCAGATTTACAATCATTTTGGTAAAGTAATCCGGTTCTTTCCTGCAAGCAGCCTCAATAAACCCAGCCACAAATTTTCGCATTTCAGCCGAGGTTTCACTTTGAAATCCAAGTATTTCATCCAAAAAATTGTCAAGAATGTCATATTGAATGAGAAGTTCTTGAGATTGATTTAGAAATAAAATTTTCTCCGTCTCGCTGCCGGCAGAGTTAGCACTATCGAGAAGCTCGGCAACCTGATATCAATAACCGTTACCAATTTGTCCCCATCTCACAGAACATAGATACAAACCTTTGATTCGACGGAATTGAGTTCATCGGACATGGTGGAGAGTAGGGTTGATGCAAGAAAACAAACCTCTAGCATAACAATGATAGACAAGCCGCCCGGCACGCGAGCGATGCAAAGTAACACGAGTGAGGTGGAAATGGCGTCAACTATTTCCACTCCACTCCCTTCTGTTTGTTTACTTCTGGTCTCTAGGGCATGTGATCGGCACCATGAATCGCATTCTAACATGATTCTCTTGCTTTTTCCCCTCTTTATACATTCCGGTATTTTTTAATTTCTAATATATCCAACCAAAACATAGGTTATGTGGGTAAAATATTGATTTTTCTATTTTTTTATTAGTTCTCGCTTCGATTGGAGACAATTTGGCGTTATATCAAAATTATTATCGATCATGTCTAAGAAAACACTGCTCGAACAAGAATGCAATTCAACACTTTTACACTAGTCAACCACTTTATATGCAATTGTTTGGCTGGGACTGTATCGAAGAGTGCAAATATCAATCACAATGGTTGACTATTTCCGAGTTAAAAGCTCAACAAGTTGTAAAAATTCCACAATTCTATGGAAAGGTAACACTTCTACATGCCATTTTAGCATTACTTAATTTGCTTCTTTAGTGGACATTTTATAGGTTTTATGGAATTCAAGAGCCAGCATCTTTTATTTTTTCTATATGCAATTTTGTAACAAATCTAGTCGGGTGGAGATGTTACAAACAAGTGAACGGGCGTGATCCTCTCCATAACATTTGGAAATTGCAAGTTCTAATCAATTTGCACGCATGGTTCTGGTCTACAATTTACCATGGACATGAAACTCGCTTTACGGAGGTTTGATTTATTCTCAATGATGATGATGTTGATGAAACTTTGTCACAATTTGAATTGTTTAATTTTTTATTTAGAAAATGGATTATTTTTCCGCTTTTCTCGTGGTGATATTTTCACTATATGCAATATCTGTTAAGTCACTAAAGGACATAGTTAATTTGAAATTCAAGTCTCTTTACGCCTACTTAACAGTGGGGATGCCATTTCTTGCATTCTACCTCTATCACATACACTACCTAAACTATGTTTATTTTGATTACGGCTTCAACATGAAGGTGAATGTTGTGACAGGTGAGTGATGCAAATTTCATTTGTTTCCCTTCTCTTTTTTTTGGTAGAAAACATGTTTCAAAAAAATGTATTGTTGTTTGTTAAAAGGATTACTATCAACTTGTCTCTGGATGTGTTGGTGCTATGTGTATCGAAGAAAGCGTGTTCATGTGTGGAAGTGTGCAGTGAGCTTGTTCAGTGTCAATCTCTGTCTCTTGCTCGAATTGTTTGACTTTGCCCCGATCGGCTATGTTTTCGATGCTCACTCCTTGTGGCACCTCTTCACCATTCCCTTGCCTCTTCTATGGTTCAAGTAGGTTCCTTGTGCTTGCATATTCTTTGTGTAATGATTTTGGTGTTTTTTGGTTATATTTCGAAACAGCTTTCTTAAAGATGAAACCCAATACTTGATCAAGTATGAACGTTTGCCACATGAACTTGAAGATGACAATCAAGATAAGGTAGCCTAACCTATATATAACTGCCATAACTGTTTCTGGTCAATTTTGATTGTTTTTTTCCTATTTCTGGTCATTAGTCCCTTTCAAAAGAAAGAAAATATAAATTGTTGTCCTTAAACAAAATAAAATAATTGTAAAAG
>DVQH01000418.1:0-25127 GCA_018231625.1 Papilio phestus
AGAGAGAGAGAGAGAGAGAGAGAGAGAGAGAGAGAGAGAGGGAGAGAGAGAAGGAATAGAGGAAGACAGAGAGGGATAGAGAAAGAGTGAGAGAGAGAGAGAGAGAGAGAGAGAGAGAGAGAGAGAATAAAAGGGGATAAAAAAAATTAGAAGCTCCCAGAGGGGTCCCAGTGGTTTAGGGCGTAGCATCCCGCCACGCGGCCATCATCTATCGACCACCCGCGCCACTCGGCGGGAACACGACGCATACAGTTGGTGGTGCCTGTGAGGTGGGCTGTGTCCCTCTCTAAGCATCGTTATGGATACACAAAGAGGGGTGGCCTATATAGCACAGGTTAGGTCTATTCAGGGTAGATGAACCACTCCTCTCTAGTAGGAGATAGCAAGGTGTAGACCGGTGACTAACACCCGTGCGCCACTGGAGGCCAACGCGGCAGCAAGCGCGCTCTTTGGTGGCGCACTGGGCAAAATCAGCACTGACAACACAGCACCACCCGAGTGGAGCCACCGTGTTGCAACTGGCAAGTGGCCTGTCAAAAGCACCGTTGTCACCGCTCCGGCGTCACATCACACCACTCGAGGCACGCGGCAACAGTCCTCTCTCTCTCCCTCTCACTTTTCACACTCACCTGTTTGTGTCAATTGTCATACTTTCACCACTTGGTGTGTGAATTTTTGCGTGTCAACCACTTTCACCTGTCGAATCCGAAGCGTTGAATCATGTCGGAAACCGAGAACGGCGCACCGGCGGTTGAGACTGTGCAGAATGGTGAGGAGGAAAAGAACGTGGATGCAACGAAGACCGAGGAGCCTCAGACCAATGGAGATGCGGCCAAGTGGGAGAATGCCAAGAGTCTCTACGAGTTCACCGTGAAGGATATCGATGGCAACGAGGTATGGTCTTTGTTCTTTCACCATATGGTTGCAGTGTCATTCTCTGTTTTGGCTTCCGTTTGAAGGTTTCCATGTCCAAGTATGAGGGTCACCCAACTCTGGTGGTCAATGTGGCATCGAACTGTGGATTCACCAAGAGCAACTATAACCAACTGAACCAGTTGTTCGAGAAGTACGAGGCCCAAGGTTTGCGCATTGCCGCTTTTCCGTGCAACCAGTTTGCCAAGCAAGAGCCAGGTTGCGATGTCGACATCAAGGAGTTTGCCAAGAAGAACAACGTCAAGTTTGACATGTACTCCAAGCTCGATGTCAACGGTAATACGAACACCACACATATAAAACACTATAATCAATGATCATATTGTTGTGACATATTTGTTGTAGGTGCCAACACACACCCAATGTACTGCTGGCTCAAGTTGAAGCAGAAGGGCATTTTTGGAACTCAGGCGATCAAGTGGAACTTCACCAAGTTTCTGGTGGACAAGGAGGGCCAGCCGATTAAGCGCTACTCGCCAACCACCTCACCCAACTCGATCGAGCCCGACATTAAGCCTCTCCTCGAGGTGGCTAACTCAGAGGCTCCGGCCGAAGCTGAGACCGCGACTCCTACCACCGAGTAAGGTTCTTCAACACATCTAGGCCTTCTCTTTCTTTCCCTCACTCGCGTTTTCTTGACACACACACCACCATTTGATTGCTTTTCCTTGGTTGCATCTGAATTGAATGTTGTCCAAATTCAAATCGTGACATTTTTCATCTTCAATTTCTTTCTGTTTTATTTTTTAATTTTATCCCTTTATACTCTTTTTATTCTCCGATTTTATTTTTATTTTATTATATATTTCCTTTTTCCCCCTTTTGTGTTGTGATTGGACCAAAACAAATCCATGCATGCATGTTTTATTATTTTTTATTATTATTACTTCCGACTTTGATTTTTGTAATTTTTAAATATATAAATTAATTATTATTTTATCTTGTATTGATTGATGAAAAATAAATAAACCTATGTTTAAAAAAATTATTGATTGTCAATTCGAAGACAATTGAGAGGTTTCTGGTATGAAAAACCCCGACTATTTTATTAGTGAGAAATTTGATTACATTGAAATGTATCAGATTATTTTTTTAAGAGAGAGCCTTCTAGTGTATTCGAAAGCTTCCGAGCAAGAAAGTTAGTAGTGGTGTGATGATGAATGAATGATAACATTTTTAGTGTTTAGTACATATTACGGCTGCTGATGCCGGCACACATGATAACTTGCCTGGCCGCCACGGCTGGTTTTTTGCCTTGTTTGTGTTATAAACTTTGCCCACACACTGGTGTACGTCTCACTTTCACGATCAGTGTGTACCCGCCTGGTTGCATCATGTCTCTTCAAGTTCACCTCTTGTTTCTTGCTTTGATTTTGGGTCAACTTTGTTTGACTCTTGCGGATAAATCTCTAAGTGAGGTTGACACCATCCATGACTTTAATGCCACCGACATCGATGGACACGAGGTAAGTTGAAGAGTTAAATTTTTTTTGATTATATTAGTGACAATCTGGTGCTGTTTATCTCAAACAAGGTTTCATTTGGCCGCTACAAGGGCAATGTCTTGCTGGTGGTCAACGTGGCTTCGCAGTGCAGTCTCACCGAGAGCAACTACGAACAATTGAATCAGCTATACGAGAAATTCTCGCCACGAGGCTTCCGAATTGCGGCGTTTCCCTCGAACCAGTTCCTCTCCCAAGAGCCCGGTGATGCCAAACAGATTAAGGCGTTCACTCAACAAAAGAAGGCTCAATTCGATATCTACGACAAGGTTGACGTTAATGGTAATGAGTTGGATTTTTATAAACGAGAATTTTCCCTAATTGTTAACTGTTTTGTTTTCCTGAAAAAAGGTGACAATGCTCATGTGATTTACAAGTGGCTCAAGTCGAAGCTCGGCGGTACCCTCACTGACAGCATTAAGTGGAATTTTACCAAATTCTTGTTGGACTGTCAAGGTCATCCCGTGAAGCGGTATGGCCCAATGCACGCCCCGAAGGACATCGAATCGGACATCGTGGCAGAGCTGAAGAAGTGTACCAAGACCGAGTCTACTTCTCGCGAGCTGTAGAGTGCGCATCGGGGGATGGGAGTCGGGTGCAAGTGTGGCAGGGGGTGAGCGGGCAAGGGTGTCCATCCACTTCGGGCACGGCGCACGCTCCATTCGATCGGCACTGGCATGTTTTTGTTCTTGACTCACCACTCGATCCACCATGAATTGCGTTTTACTTTTTCTTTATTTTTATCCTTGAGCTTCCCAAATAATTTTTATTGTTTCCCAAATATCACTTTCTTATTGTTGGTGTTACTCAAGTGAATGACTCAATAAACTATGCCTGAACCGGCAGTTAGAAACGTTGGCTTAAGCAATGGCAAGAGCATTTGTGTTGTCTTGGTGGTGATTGCTTGCTTTGCGGTGCTATGGCCCAAGATTTTCTATCCCATGCTCATGACAGGTATTCATTTGAGTACCAATTCACCCCAAAAAGCCAACGGAGATGGTTTGTTGCTGTACTATTTAAGAGAAGTACTAAAAAAGCTTATACTTGTCACAGTGGATTTTCAAATGCTTCCACCAAAGGTGCGCGAAGCTATCAAGAAGTCGCCAACCAAAGAAGCAGGTTCTCCTGTGCATCGACTTCCCGGCAGGGTGAGTCATTTCTAACTTTCAAGTAGCATTATTTTAATCTACTTGTCTTTATCTATAGCCCCAATTTTACGCAGGACGTGACCGAACCAGTCAACAACATGGCGGTTCATCGGGTGGAATGTGGAACATCATGGTGCCGATCTATACTATTATTATAGTCGTGTTTTTCTTGTACTTTATTCTAAAGGTAGAGATCAGTTTTATTTATTATTGGCTAAATTCTAATGGGGTTTTAATAGTTGGCTTTCGCCGAAAATAATGCACAAGATACATCTCAGCAAGTGCCACCGCCTTTGATGCATGATGTGAACCAGTGCCACGAGTGCCAGTACCAGTACCAGGAGATGCGACGTAACCCAAATCGCTTTGACCCCTACACCTCGCGTCCCTCATATAAAGCTTTTGACTCCTATGGACGACAAAATGGTATGCGTGATCTCGTTGTTACTTTGAAATTCTTAGATTCATAAATCATGTGACTCGCAAGAGAGTTTAAAACTTTTCTGATACTCTTTAATTGTTTTTTGCTGACTAAAAATGATCACATAGAAAAAAAAGAGGAGGGATCATAAAAATTGCCACTTTTGAGTCACATGATTCATAGACAATTTCTTATTAAAACTGGTAAAACTAACGATCGTATTTGGTTTTTCTTAAACAGTAAGCCGGTGCATGCACAACTTGATTCAAGACATGCAAGTGTTTCGCCAACAATTGGTTGGTGCTGAAATTTGTAAATGCAAAATGAACATGCATAAAAATACTTTGGAGAAAAAAGATGAAAACGAGGTTCATATCAAGGATGAGGATGAGTTTGTTTTAGACCAGAAGGACGAGATTGTTTCGGAGAATTTTGATCAAAAAACTATTATTACAGCGATAGAAGAAGAAATTGAAAATAATTTAGACTTTGATAGAAATGAAAAATCTGCTGAAGAAGAGAATCTGTCTCCAAGTGAGCAAAATAATTACTATGATGATGAAGCCCAACCAGAAGGGGAGAATTATTTTCTAGCTAAAGGAAAAGCTACAATGGATGCTCATGAGGAATATGCTGTATACGACAAAGAAAATGTGTTGGAAGATGAAGAAACTGCTAGCGAGTCTATCACATTGTCCCAACCATATCTGCACAAACGAAAGGGTGCTCAGAGAAAACGCAGAAGAAACAAAACTAATAAAGATAAAAAACTTAATCAAGAAGGAATGCAAGGAGATGAACCCCAGAGAACCACTGACAGTAAAGTTTTGCAGCAAGTCAACAAAAGATTGAACAAGAAACAACTTAAAAACGAGTAGCTCAATTGCAAAGTGTATATTTCGCTTTGACAGTTCATGAATACAAATAAAATAATTTGAATAGATCACTGTTTAGTGACAAGAATCTTCTCCATGCGAAGGCAACAATCTAGTAACTCTCGGTAGCATTCGTATTTCTTTCGATGGTATTCCGTGTTTTCACTTCGAGGTTTGAAAGTTCTTGCTTTGAAATTGTCAGTTTTGATGGAATGCAGCATCTGGACTAGTTGGTCACTTTGCTCGTTGGTCTCAATCTTGGCAGCGGTGAACGCTATCAGTGAAGCACCTGCCAACATGAGATTCGCCTCGCCTGCTGTGAAGGTGACCAGTTCGAGGCCTAGAACGTCTGCGTGCAACTGAAGATAAAGGTCATTCTTAGAAAGACCACCCGAAACGATAACTCGAGAGATGGGCGAGCACGCTCGTTGCACTTCTTCCACAATAAAACGCGTTTCGTATGCAATCGCCTCCATCGTAGCCACATAATGATCCAACACACTCGAGTGCTGCAGTGTCAATCCATAGATAGCTCCCTTTAGGTTTGGATTGGCCACTGGGGATCTGCAATTATAATATTATATATTAGTTTATAACAAGTGCCCAACACAAGATAAAATCGCCCACCGATTTCCATGAAAAGTGGGATTGACAATCAATGCGGTTTTGTGATCTAAATCGACTTTGCTCAACTCTTGATTCAACTTGAGAATAGTGTCATTCATATTGTCGGGTACTTCTGGCAGGTGATCGGTGATGACATGCTCGATCAGTTTACCAGTGGCACTCTGTCCAGCCTCGCGTAGGTAGTATCCAGGGATGATCGCTTCCCAGTAAGGTCCCCATACCCCACCGGTGGGTGAATGCTTTCGGTTGAGCACCATGTGACATGTCGATGTGCCTGATATCATGCAAAACACATTCTCGTAGGGGTCGGGCACGTTTTGTGAGGCTTGACTGGAGAAAGCCAGCATCGAGATGACGCCAGCGTGAGCGTCGATTAAGGAACTCGCTATTGCCACTGAATCCAACACCATCAGTGAAGAGCTGGACAATTGAAGACCCATCTCACGAGCTACCGAGGCAGCCAGTGATCCAATGCGAACACCTGGTCGCAGCACACTCCTTCCAATTCGATCTCGAAGAGATTCATCCAAACTCATTCCTACAAGTCAAACATATTATTTCGTGTTAAATTTACAATTTACAAAAATATAAATAAATAAAAACACGAACCAAGTTTAGTGAATAAATCCTCGGGCCATTGGTTGCCGAGAGCATCGTAGCCCCACTTGCAGGTGACGCAACATAGTGACCGAGAAAATTTCTCCGGTGAACCGAGGTATTGCGAGCATCGGTAACTAAGCCAGTCGGGTAGTTCCATGAATGCTTTTGCCGAATCGAAGCGAGTTCGTTGATTACGGTACAACCAGAAAAGCTTAGCCAGACTAAGTTCAGGCGAGCAAATACCACCAAACTGACCTAACACTGAGTGGCCCGTCTCGGTAATCAGTTGAGCTTCATGTTTGGCTCGGTGATCCATCCACATGATCACATCGTTCTCTTCGGTGCCATCCTCCACCACAACCAACGAGCACGTGGCAGAGAAGGCAATCGAGTCAAACGGTAGCTTGCCATCTCGCACCTCCACTTCTCCAATGTGAGTCAAGCATTTGAAAACGCAGCTGCAAAAAGCGGACCAAATATCACTCGTTTTCTGTTCATAGAAGTCTGGCTTGCGGTTGTAGATGGTCAGTGGTTGAGTTGCCACTGCAAGGGGTGTTGTCTTTAGCGTGTTACAATGGTCATACTCGAAAATGGCCACTCGCACACTGCTGGTGCCCACGTCACAACACAGAGTCCGCATTGTCTGCGATTTACGAGTCTGCTAAAGGTGAAAGTAGTGAATATCGCAAGTGGTGCTTTAATCGAACTTACCTCTGATCGATGCACGCCGAGAGATCGTGGCGATCAACAATGATTGACGAATTAATCATGGTTGGTATACTTCAAATTGGATGCCAATAACGACGTGATTAGATAGTTTAGTTAGATTAGACTGGTTGGCGACACCAAGAGCCGAGAGTGGTCGCCTCCACTGCCAAACCCGAGTCGGCAGAGCAGACGAGCTGTTCATCAGCTGTTCACATAGCGGACTCCCGTGTTGACACCATATGCATTGCATTGCGCACCCACTCTCACTGCCGCGAGCTGTCATTACGGGAAACGTTTCAAGCAGCTTATCTAGTGGCTACTCGAATTACAATCTGATGTACCACTGCCTACAAACAGGATGCCATCCTTGGAAATGACTCGATCTGCCTACCAGATGAGGTATGTTCTTGCCACTGCTACCGCTACTTTCCAGTTGTACCCCAGGCAACCATGTTTGGATTAGTCTTTCGTTTGTGAGAAAACACCACTCATAGTCTCAGAGACGAGTTCACTAAAGCACTAATCAATTTATGGTTTATTACTTTTGTCTTCGGCACCGTGAAGTCAACATCGAAGGGAAGGTTCTTTAATGATTAATCTAATCTGCATAAATGTGTGAACATTTTTCGATCAATCTTATTTATTCATAATATATATTATATTGTTAAAAAGCTGTATTAAGTATCATTTGATCGATTGATTAATTGATTACTTTTGTGGATTCTGTTTTTTTTCACTTGGCGTCATTCATTGATCGGATTGTCATCTTGATAAATATTGGCGATGTCAATGCAAAACAGTAAACTCATCTTTCGACAAGTAAGTTGTTGCTTTTTATGTTGGAATCATTTGTTGGGTCTAATTTGCTTGACCTTGTTCGATCGATTGCCTAGCTGTTCGATCGTGTCTCATGCACCTACACCTACTTGATTGGTTGTCAAGCCACACGGGAAAGTATTCTGATCGATCCGGTCAAGGAGTTAGTGGAGCGCGATTTGACATTGGTGAAGCAACTCAACCTCAAGGTTAGGCTCATTTTATGGGCACTCAATTGAGCGTGAGCACTGATCGATTGAGTTTCTAGCTGCGTTACGTGGCCAATACTCATGTCCACGCGGATCACGTGACGGGCAGTGGGCTCATTAAGACTCAACTGGACGGCGTGGAGAGTATCATCTCGGAGGCGAGTGGAGCGAAAGCTGACGTTCATGTCAATCATGGTGACACGATTCAATGCGGCCAGCACGTCCGACTTCGCGTGATCAACACTCCAGGTTGCAATTGGAGCTATTTGATGACACTCTAACCCAAGACACTGGATGCAGGTCACACCAGTGGCTGTGTTTCCTACTTCTGCGAGGAGGGTCCTTTTGTCTTGACCGGTGACGCTCTGCTGATTCGTGGCTGTGGGCGTACTGATTTTCAACAAGGTTAGTAGTCACTGATTACTATTACATTCTAACATTGACTGTTTTGGCTCACAGGCGACTCTGGTCAACTGTACGACTCGGTCCAACAGAAACTCTTTACCCTGCCAGACGAGTGTCTAGTCTATCCAGCTCACGACTACAAAGGTAGTACCGGAATTTTTACTCTCAGCACAATTTAATTCCAATATCAATCGGTCAACTAAGTGATGATATATCGGACAAAAACCGCTTTATCAGATAATGCTTCATATCTAATAAAAAAAGTAGAAATGACAGCCATTTTTTAATAATCAATTATTGTTTCTTAACCTACATTCTATCATTTTACAACAAAAAAATTAGTTAGGGAACGAACTTTTGCGAAAATCTACATGGCGTATAATTATTTAAATCTACTCTGCAGGACAACTCTGTTCTTCGATAGCTGAGGAGAAAACATTCAATCCACGTCTCGCAAACAAATCACGTGATGAGTTTATTGAGATTATGAAAAACCTGAAACTGGACATGCCAAAATTAATAGGTAAGCGAAATTATTATTTTGTTGCTATAACTAAAATGTGATTTTATTTTATTACAATAGATATCGCTGTGCCACAAAATATGATTTGTGGTTTGTAAAAGTGCATCAATCACTCTGCCGACTTACAACTTGTTATTGTTATTTTGACTATATTTTATTATTGTTGAGTTTACTAAAAATCATGATGCAATCTGATTTGATTCGTAGATTGACTTGCCATCAGTGCAGTATAGCTCGATTTGGGTCTGGTTAAACTGGAAATGTTGATATCGAAGCACCCAGCCGATCTGTTTGATCACCTCACTGTTTTTGCAGTCGATCTTGTAGCCAAAGTGGAGTTGATTGTCGTGACGTTCGTGTAGAAACTGACTGAATGGTTCATGAGGTGGAAGGAAAGAAGGGTCCGAAGTGGGTTCACTCTGGTCATAGCTCTGCAAATGAACCGTGACGGGCCGTCCCGCGCCAAGAAAAGTCTCCCGGTGGAAGAAGGTGTTCTGTAGACTTGCCACCGTGAAGTTGATTGTCAATGAACTTGCGAGAAGTGATTGGTTTCCAAGTGTGCCAAAAGCAAAGCGATCGATTGATTTTATAAGCACATTTTGAAAGAGTACAAATCGCAGTTTTTTGAGATGACCAAACGCATATGATCCGATTGTGATTTGCTGCGAGCAGAGGGTCGTGTTTTTGTTGGGCTCTAGTTCTGTTGACCAGAGTTGGTTCATTGGTTAACAATTGAATTATTCTTCACATACCTTTTAGATGATAATCGATAAAAACGATCTCAACAATAGGAGCATGGTAGTCGATAGAAGGGTAGCGTGCAAAGAGACGTTCTGGAATGTCAAGTTGTAGATTTTTGCTAACCCACAGAGTCAAATAGCGCAATTGTTTCAGTCTCATGACAGCATGTGCCAAGTTCTCTACCAACTGATTGATTCTTTCACGGTTACCATTTGGAATCTCAATCTCAAGTTTATACAACGAATCGGTTTGATGTGCCAGAAAATGCGGATCAAGTTGAAGGTGGAGTGGATTCATGAAGCGTTGGTCGCAGTAAGCAATCGAGATATGATCGAAGGAGACATCACCGGTGAGCTCGGGTGTCAGTGTTAGCCTTGGTGGTGCATCACTGGTTGCGTGGCGAACGTTGAGACAAAACATGAAAACAAAGCCAACCAAGTGACGTTGGTCGTAGGGAAGCAAACCACGAATCATCTGTAGATAACCCGGCACCAGGTCGAACGTGGCGAGATCGTAGCTGTGCAGGCGACACACAATTTTACGTTGCTTTTCTAAACAACTACACACATCGGTCGGGTCTCGGATGTTCTCGTTGCGTCGTTTGATTTGGTTCAAACTTGAACACCGGAAGTAACTCTGACTGGCCACCAGTAAAACAAGGCCGAGGAGCAAGAAGACCAGGTGCTGCAGTAGGTTGGATGACGCCATTGCTCGCTTCGTTACCCGCGTGCCCTAAGTGCCATGCCAATACTTGGAACTCGCTCCCTTCGCCACTTTCCAGTGAACCCAAGAAAAAAAGAGGGAGAGAAAAAGACAGTAACCAGAGCTCCCCGATTTATCTCAAACTCGCCCATATGGGCATGGATTATCGTGTAGGAAATTACCCAAATTGACTATGAAAAATAAATCTCTGCTTGCACATCGAGGCAGCTCACAAATGAAGAGAAAAAATATTACAAACGCAATCGATCCAATAGCAAATACTTTGAATACTTGACAAGTGGTATCCTAAAGCCTCGGGGACAAAAGCATATTAGTACAGACATTTATGCTATATTAAGCCATGTTGCATGATTTTAAAATAAAAAATAGAAATAATTTAAACCCAGTGTCGAAGACATTCTTAATAGAATATATTGTCTCACTCCATTAACCGAACAAAGATGAAGTTTTTCAAACATAAATAATAGCAAAAAAGTCATTTAAGAACGTTATAAACTATAACATTTATGAAATGCAAATAAAAATATCAAGCAATATTTATTTAAGTTTAAAGCTTTCAATACGGTGTGTGTAGAACGTTTTCTTTAGTTTCTCAGTCATTGGTCTATCTCATTTTTTACTATATACTTAACCCGAGGATAGTTCAACAGTTAGACAAACCTAATAGCGTTGGCCTTTTAAGCCTACGCCTTGAGGAAAAAATATTTACAATATGGGAGTGAATCGACTCACCCTCTCTCTCTCTCTCTCTCTCTCTCTCACTCTCTCAATCACTCTCTCTCTCTCTCTTTCTCTCCCCTTTGTGTGCCCAAGTTGGCCAGGTGAAACAAATGGTTTGTAAGAGGTAAGAGCCGGCTACCCTTGAGTACCAACGTAACCCGACTGGTTGTGTGTAGAGTGAATTGAGTGTAGATGAACCACTGAGCCCTCGGCACTCAATTGAGCTGGCCACTTGTCCTCGGTTCGTCAACATCCGAGTCTTGCGTTTGTTTTTCGGTCCTTCTCACTTGGTGCCTGTTGTTCCATGCCCGCACTCCAGAAGATCTGGTTTATTTCGAGAACACACACACGGGCTAATTAGTTTGAAGTTTGCTGACGCCATTAGAGGTCCATTGATCAAAAGGGTGGTGGCAGAGAGGGCACCAGTTCCAGAAACCATTTGTCTTCAAACCTTGCCGCCATACGGCTCATTATTCGTGCCACCGCATGCATGCAAGCACTCTGTGCTAATTTGTTTTTGATAATTCAATTATAACTTCTTGCATTGCATCTTAGTGATTTGTTTATAGCGTGTATGTGCTAAGTCACAGAATCCAGAACCAGACACCTCACAAAACCACCAGCATCCTATAAAAAGGAATCGCTTTGGTGTTCAAAGTCTATGTTGTGGTCCATCTACACTCTGGTTTAGATCTCGGTGAGAGAAGCAACTCGATTACATTTAGTGGCAATCATGGTCGAGTCTAAAAACAACAATTGCAATGGATCGAAGATGGTGCTGCTGAGGATGATTCAACTCGGTCTCCTTGTCATTCTGATCGATCTTGCCCACAGGCAAGTGCCAGTGGTGAGTGGCAACGAGTTGCCCGAGTGCAAGGAACTCAACGTACTCAAACCACCGCGATTCGGCAAACGGGATGCCTACATCAATCGATACCAAGGGAACAAGTGCATCAACCGACGACGTCGACTGGTCAACTTTCATCAACTCAAACCATACCTTATTCTCAACTGGGCAATGCTCCACAACTCGCAAACCCCAACACCACTGTTTGCCCTCATGAAGCAAGTGCAACCACTGTCGATTGCCAATCAAGAGATGGGCGAGTTGAGTCGAGATCAAGCAAAAGACTATTTTGTTGAGAGACTCAAGATGCTTGCCAAATTACGCCAGACTAACCTGGCTACCGAAAACGATTCGCTCAGTTTGGCGAGTGAAGAATTGTCCACCAGCAATGGCCAATCGACGCGTAATAAGAAACCAACACAACCCTCGGACAACAATCCCGCTGAGACACTTTCCTACTGGCATCGAATTCGCATGAGACAAGCCTAATCCACTTGATGCAGTCAAACGAGACCAGTGAGATAGTAGACAAGAGATGGCGCAATTCACACTCATCAACTCATCAAATACATTCGATACATGTACAATCACAACTCATTACCATTTACCACCTTTTCTCCTCTTTCCATTTATCAACTTATTTGTCATGCAAATTCTCCCCAGCTAGCAGATAGAGCCACTTACCAGGTCTTTCAACTAGTTCAAATGTTTCGTTCAACTTTTCCTTTCGTGTCCTCTCCCCATTCACACAAAGTAAATAAAAAATTTTTAGATATTTTTTAAGTATAGTGTATTTACTCATGATGGTGGAGCACTTTTGGTTTTGCACGTCCAGGCTCAAATGTTTCATTTAACTTGATCAAATATTAGCCTAACTGATCCAGATTGCCGATATATAAACGTGGATCAGAACAAAAAATTACTGCAAATTAGGTTAAGCTGGTGAGATTAACCTGGTGAGCTTGACTCGAATGTCTTATCGCATTGTCCACAGACAACCAGATAATGCAAAGAAAACTATTGACTGGGTGGATACTAAACTAATGATTTCGTAACACGACAGGGAAAGAATTGATTTTCTCTGCTGTCAATGTCACTGGTAATAAAATATCCAAAATAATACAATAGCACATCATTATCCCAAATTAGTGTGAGAATGCTGTGAGAAGGTGATTAGCAATCACAGATTACCAAACCATTACGCATTTCCACTCGAGCAATCTCTCTTATCTTTTTAAATAATAATTTTTGTTTATGTTTCAAAAAATAGTCCCTTGCGCAACCAGAGCGTACTATTTTTTGAATCGTTGACACTATTTTAGAAAACAGAGGATGAGAGAGGGAGGGGGAGAGAGAGAAAGAGGGAAAGTATGTGTAAGCGTGATGCAAACGAGTCAAACTTCGGGATCAAGGTACTTTCTACGATTAAGGTCAAAAGAGAAAATTAAAGAGAAAAAATGAATTGTTGTGAGTGTGAATGTATGCAAGTGACCATCGACCCCGAGGTCAGTGCCACTGCTGACCCAGATTCTCTCCCAAATGCTGCGGCCAACTTTCGCCTCACAAGCCTCAAGTCCATCAAAGACTCTCTTATTTCATTTCACTTGATTTTCATTTATCATCATTCTCTCTTTTTCGAAATTTTCTTTTTTAATTCAATTTTATTTTTTTTCTATCAAACCACTCATCTCTGCATGCAAGTCAACTACCGTCACCAAACTCACACACACATACACTAACCGTTTATTCCTCAAGCCGAGAGTAAGAAAGAGACAAATCAAACTGACCCATCTCTCTCACTCACTCTGTTTGCTCGCACTTTGAATTCAATTTCACTTTAAGACGCCAAATGGAATCATCGGCTACCATCCACCAGTTTGACTTGATTCGCCACCGGAATTGACTTCAATATATTGAGGTGCGTTTCTCTTTCTCTCCCATTTCTTAGTGTCAATATTTAAGTTTGATTGTTTTAAAGGACGCGCAAACATCCAGAAGGTGCTACCTTCCATCATTTACGGCTTATTGTCAGCTCTCGTCACACGGTCGCAATGCAAATTGCTACCCAGCGCTAGAGCTGGTCCGCTGATTTGATCCGACCTTTTCGTGCCTTCATCTCTCTCTCTCTCTCTCATCTCGTTTGTGTTTGTCTTGGAAAAAGCGCCGAGACACTATTCGTTGCGATTCTGTCAATTTGCATTTGCATTTTATTTAATTTACGTTCAATATTCCGTTCATCATCGCATTTCGCCGATTTGTGCGTGTGTGTATGTGTGTTTGTGTTGACTCATCGAGCCATGCCGAATCCACGGTCACTGCTTCCAGCATCCACTCTCCTTCTTCTAGGAGTTGGAATTTTCCGTATGTAGAAAACAACGGGAGGGATAAAAATTAGGAGAGTGAAAGAAAAAGAGAGAGAAAAAAGATAACTAATACAATATTTAAAAATTAAAAGTAAAAAGGAATAAAATTGATTTTAGAATTTGTTTGCTTACCAAAGTCTGTTTCACAATTCATATATTCAAAATTTTCTAGTTATTCTGAGAATTTAGATAGAGAGAGAAGGGGGTGATTTAGTGGGAGAGAGAGGGTAAACGAGAGAGAGAGAGAGAGAGAGAGAGAGAGAGAGAGAGAGGATGAGAGAAAGAGAGAGAGGATGAGAGAAAGAGAGAGAGGGTGAGAGAGAGAATCGATCATACTAACTCTCTTTTCCCTCTCTCTCACTAGTTTTCTCTGGTTATAACAATAACAATAATAATAATAAAAAAATGTTTTGCATATTAGATATGATGCAATCTGTGTGTGGCAAGTCGCGCACCACGTGTGATCCAAACTCGGTGGACTCATGTGCGGCGACGGTTTTCGTATTTGGCAAACGTAATGTCTACCTACCGGTCAACGAGGTCGAGATGGTGCCTCACTGCAAGTACGTATCAATATTTGCTTTTCTCTCTCCCTCTCTCTCTCTCTCTCTTTTACTTTCCCTCTCTCTCCCCCGCCCCCCTCTCTCTCTCTCTCCCACCCTCTCTCTCTCTCTTCTTCTTCTTATTTTGCCCGCTGGTCAACTCTTATCTCTCAATTCTACCCCAATAACAATTAAATGCAATTCCGGATCTTGGCAGGGAAGAGTTCGAAGCCGAGTCGTGTGTCAAGTCCTACGCGCGCAAGTGTCTTCAGCCTTTTCCAAGACAGGTGGTCGGTGTACTTCTTCACGGTACGTTTGTTCAATTGTTTTCTTTCAAATTAAAATTCAATTAATTATCCGCTCCACGTGAAGCCAATTAGACACCTAAACACACACGGACTCTTACATATACAAGTTAACTGGAAACATAAGCCAAAATATTTTGTTGTGTGTTTACTTAAACTCAGAGTTGAAGAAAAAATGAATTGTATTGGTTCGCCTTTCTTTCTTTTCCACATACCCAAACATGTTTTTGTGGCTACCGGCGTGTGGTTTTAGTTTATAAAAATGCAATTTAAATTTGCAACAAGTTAAAACTATCTAACATGCAAATGTTTTATCGAGATCAGCGGGAGGTGAGCAAAGTCAATTTCAGTTTTGATGTAATAAAAAAATGAATTCGGCAAAATTATCGCGTTAGACAAGGCACAAAAAACCTAATTATATATAAGTCAATATTTTCCAGACTAGATTTGTCTTTCCCAATTGGTCTTATAAGAAAATGACAAAGTCAATCTAGATATGTAGTTAATGGAACATATTTTGCATAGTACCTAGTTGCGAAGAATAGATTGTTGGCGAGAGTGTGCACAAAAAAATAAGATAGGACAAAACATTGAAAATAGCACATTAGCAATAAGTCAAAAGTCATATCTCACATGAGATGCACATTTGGTTATGGCAGCCATCAAATGTTTTGCTCATTCGAGTATCAATTAGATATGGAAAGTTCCAATAACAAGAATATGCTGTGCAAACACATTGGTTGATTGCTTGACAAACATAATTTAGCCCTTGGATGAATACGATCACTGGTGGGACGATCTCTCGGGCGTGTGCAATCAACATGTGTGCCATCCAATTAAGTCACACCTTTAGTGAAAGTAGTCATGACAGATGGTGTTGTTATTTTGTTATTGTCTTTTCCCCACAGGGGCTTCCCAAGTGGTTCACGCCCGATGCAAGCCCAAAGGTGTCAAGGGTAAGTTAGTATTTAGTATTTGAAGGGTTTCTTTGACCATCAAGAGTGTTTTGCATCTCCGTTAGAGTATCTCTCGCACAAGCAATGCATCGGTCGAAGCATTGGTGAGCTGCACGACTGCATGGACCAACTGGTGTTGGGACTCAACGAAATCACCACCCACCCGGCGGACAGTCGTATCCCACTGGCGTGTTGTGCCTTTGCTCGCTACCAAAGCTGCTCGGTGGCATCCGTCAAGCGGATCTGCAAGAATGACCACAAAGCGGTCGAGTACATTGGTGTCAAAATGATCAAGGGTGAGTTGTCTTATAGAACTGATCAGCAGTATCCATTAACTAAATATTTTGGTTATTTTATGTTTATTTTGCCACACATATCATTTGACTAAAAAACAATGTTTAATTTAATCAATTTTAAACGGGAGGTAATTTTTGTGACAGTTGTTTTACTTTTTTGCAGTACCAGTTTTTTGGCAATTTTCGGTACTTATATTCTTAAAAAGCAGTACTTTTAGTAACAGTATTTGTTAGCAGTATTTAAATAGAAACATACTTAATCTATACTTAAGTAATATTTATAAATTGACAGTAATTTACAAACAAATATCAGTTTTTAATCTTTTTAAAATGTATATTTTTCTTAAAGTGCCAGTAACAATACATTATAACATAGTAACATATATTATTTTCTGACAGTTTTAGCTTATTTTACTGCCGATTGTTATCATTATTTACTAAATATTCGTTAAGATAGTCTTCTCAGGAAAAACCAATCCTAATAAAGTTTCTAAAAAGTCGCTCACTTTGATAGTGCTTTGGAGAAAAAAATCTATCTATGTAATCGGTGAGTTTGGATATGTTGACAAAAAATACAGTCTGACCATATGATAAATGCATTTGCATTACTGACCCCATAATTGAGACCCAATGAATAACACTTGTGACACCTGTCAGGTTACGCCAGCGAAGTGCTCGACTTGGCATGCCAAGGCTACGAGTGGGACAGTGAGAAGTGTTCCCGATTGGCAGTGCCCGATGGTGGGCTCCAGTACCGCGAGGGTCGTCTCATTAGAAGTGAGTTGAGCAACGTGAAGAATGCCACCAAAACCGCCTCCCTCCTGCCACCCTTCATTAACATCTTCACCAAGCTTTAAAAAAAGAAAAAACTCGCAAATTAAAACAAAGCACACCAGTCACATCCTAACGAGAGGGTAAACATTTGCCTTAGTGATCTGATGGCACGCATACCGATGCATTTATTTGCACCCACTCGCTCACTCACACATTCATACATTCACACACCGCGCAGTGAAGACAACATCTAAAGGCAAGGGCCACGTTGGTTGCTAGGAAGGTAAAGACAATCTCTAGCCTAGCAACCCAATTTGTAAATAAGAAGACTGACAGAAAGACAAACTTGCAATCTACTCATCTATCTATCTATATATATATACATATTAACACATATATATATAATTGACACAACAATGTATAAAATGTAAATAAATGGCACACATACACAAGCGATTCAATAAAACTATTGACAGTATATCAAGAAAAGGAGATTGCACTCGACTAGGGTGAGGGAGTGCCATTGACAGGCAGAATCACTTCTTCTGGTGAAACTTTTGGGTCGACTTGTCCCCGTGCAACGCTTGGATCAATGTTCTGGGTAAATTGGTGGAAGAGTATCGTGTATGAGTAGATCACGAGGCCAATCTTCACCAAAAACTCTTTATTGAGCTCGATCTGGCCCAACAGGGTGAAAGTGGCAGGCGTGTTCAACAGTCCCGTGCTTACAAAGTTAATCTGTATGTGAAAAATTACTATATCAATCAGCTATTACGTATAATTTTTGTTGCGTTGCGAATGAATTGATCAAAAAAACATTAACATCAATTTTGCTGTTGACCAAAGTCAGGTGACATTTGAAAAAAAACAATTCTATCAATAGCAACAATTTGGAATCTAATTCAACAATCTATAAAATTTGATCACTCAATATAAAAGAAGTTTACTTATGAGTCGCATTGGATAAAATAAGAAGGGAGAGCTGATCTCTCGCCTATGAGCAGGGCGAGAGAAGTGCAGCGTAGGTTGTCAGACTTGCTCAAGTTTCAAAGGCCCAAATCTCGAGCCCCTTTGGAGCCTGGGATACCAAAGTCTCATCCAATTATTTTTTTCTCAAAAGGATCCTTTTTGTAAAGTTTCAGCTTTTTTGGTGCATGGGAAGTATACTAGAATTTTTGTGAGGACGGACAGAAACATGAGGTTTATAGCAGGGCTTTTACAGCAAAGCTGTTTCTCGCCCTGCTAACAAAAAAAACATACATCTGCCAAATCCACAGCTACCTAATCCACCTAAAACTTAGTACCTCAGTCTGGATACATTACAGCATGTGTCACTTGCACTTGTACCTTGTAAATAGTATATTTGTAAAGTCTAGACAGGGAGTCTTAGAGCTAATAGAGTAAATAGTCATAAAGCTTAAAACTTGATGGTACAACTTGTGCTTGTTTACAATTGACTCAGTCACTAAATTAAAAAGCTTGTGTGTATCGAAAAGTCTCAATAGCAACGCTGCCCGAAAGTAAACAATTATCAAAATGAAACCAACCTCTTCGAAGAAGGCAGTGCTTCGCTCCTCTGGCTTGGTCTCGAGTACATAGTCGAAGAGGAGTGACTTGGTGGAGAGTGAGAGGTCGTGAACGTCGGTCAACTCTTTGAGCCCGTAGAAAAGAGCGAGCACGTGCACACCAGCCGCACCGATATTCCACGCAAACTCGCTACTCTCTACGTGGCCAATTTTGAGCACATCAATCGTTCTGCTCACGAAGTAGATGATCGCAACAAAGAGATAGCCAATAAAAACTATGATGTACAGTGCAAACGACTCGTCGATTCGCTTGGTTATCTTGATTATGTTCTGATACCTGAATCAAACCCTTTAAGTTGAAATGTAAGTGCACACTCGTAAACCTACCATGATTTAATCAATTCAATGTCTTTCACTTCGGGATGCTCTTCAATTTTGGTAAGATTCTTGATAAACAAGTTGAGATGTTTGATCTTGCTCTTGATGGCCCAGATGAGTGATACGAGTAGTGCCGCATCGGATACGAAGAAGTACAGTGCGTACACCGAGATGATTCGCAGTGCGTGGTCATGCCACTCGGGATGTTGATCCAGATTATTCAAGGCCTTCACCACAAAGTACACCAGATAACCATAGTAGAAGAGTGGCAGTATTGCCAGCAGGTAGGACAGGGTGGCAAGGATGTAGAACTTGAATCGATCCCAACGCAGTTCACACGCGTTGGTGGTGAGCAGTGTGCGATTCTTGCCACTGTCACCCAGTGGATCCCAGTCAAGTTGGTTGAGCACTTTTCGGATCGAGTTCTGGTTAACCCACACTAGGTCGAGACCGACGATGCCAGCCACAATCAACAACAGAATGAAGGCATCCTCGAGAAAGGTTTTGTTGATGTGACGGTGTATCAGCAGATAATACACCAACCGGTAGATCCAGTAAACCAGTAACGTGTGAGCAAAGATTGAAATGGCAAACGTGTAAATCTTGAACATATTTTGTAATTTAGATTTATTAATTAACAAAAAAGGTGTTAGTGTCTTACCTTCATCACCTGGCAACTGACACATTTTTGCACCCGTGCAAATGGCTTGTCAAAGCAAAAGTTAAAGGGCGCGCCGACAAAGATGTAAGGAAGCATGATGGCGAAGATACGTGAGTAGAACGTGGTATCCATGGTTATCGGCTCAAGTCGATCCTCCGTCAAGCTGGTAGCGACAACATCTTTGCCAACTTTCTCCTCCTCGCCACCGTTCAATCTGTCCGTTTCGAGGTGGTTCAACTCGATTGCCTGTGACATCTTCGCCGATGGAGAGTGTGACTGGTAGTAATGCAGTAGTAGAATTGCTGATCAATTGATCGGTGATGGGTGAGAGTTGTTTGTCAGTCGGTGCATGTCAGCGTAGTCACGGGAAACGCGCGCCCGATCACTACTCACGCGGTGCCACAAGTGTCAATACACGCCGTGCAAGCAACAGTGTGTGTGTCTGTGCAAATCTACCCTCACACTCACACTGCACCAAACACTGTCAACAGACAGACTACACACAGCCATGTGATGCATTAGCCAACCTACTACAAATGCAAGCGTGTGTGTAATTTTAGACTCGCACACACAGATGACATGTCACTTTTGTTACTTAGTTATTATAGTCCATGAATCATGTGCCTCGTCGAGGTGAGTGGAAGGGTTGGGGTGATTAAATTGTCTGATATTCATTTATTGAACAGTGCTTTTTTGTTAATGACTAAAAATTATCTCATAAAAAGAGGGGTTTAAAAATTACCACTTTACTATAGTCTATTAGATGCTTCCGATTTGGTAACTCGTTATCTACTCTTACAAAAATTATACCTCATCTTTTTCTAGATAAGCTACCGAAAGTTAGTTCGCTGCGTGAAGCAGGGACAATTCTCTATACTAGATACTAATAAGTCGTATAATTTTTTGGATAAATTGTAAGAACGATTCAGGGTTTCCCTAGGGTCTCCGCCCATGGTGAGGGATCTGAAAGATATTGCATGGGTGAATGGGGGATGGTTTAAGGAGAAAAACTTGTCATGGGCGTCAAGCTCGTTGTTCAGAATCTCATTGTTGTTGTTTATAAAAAAACCTTAATTGGAAAGAAAAGTTGAAAAAATTCGGAGTTTTTCACTTCATATCACAAATGTTTTTAAAAGTGCTCTGAGTCAAAAAGCACCTAATAAATTTAACAGAGTGTTTAACTATACAAGTCAATCAAAAACGATGTTCTATTTTTGGTCATTAATTTAAGTTTAAATGAGATTAAAATGTCAGTTAAAAATAGTTCATGTCGGTTCACCACGATTGGTTCACAGGTGTTGAGTAACTCTTGCTTCCAAGAACTATTAAACATTAATTAAATTATATAAATTAACTAACAATTAAAAGTGATGAAATGTGAAGTAACTTTTTGACTAAATTTTTTTTTATGATTATCTAGTGATTGTGCACAAGTCACTCAAATTATGTAAAGTTTAGTACAGTAAACTAAGCGTGACTTAAAATACATTAGTATAATCTTGTTTAAACTCAAATTGGTTAACTTTAAAATGTCTCGACAAACTCAGTTGTTTATAAATGGTTGCCATTTCTCCACAAAAGAGTTCTGCGTTGAAAAACAAAGTTGTCTATTGATCGAATTGATACAGGATGCAATTTTGCAGTTTTTCTCGTCAAAAAGTTATGCACTTTGACTTTTGATGAGCTAAATCCGGTGGGAAAATGCGAAATTTTGCCACTTTACTTTTTTGTGATACGTTGACACATTTGAAGATTTTCGTTGAAATTCCACATTTCATATTTAAATTCACGCTTTTTAGTTTCATCTTTAGTTTTTGAAAAATTGTTATTCTCTACTGAGAGAAAGAGAGGAAGAGAGTGAAAGAAAGAAAGAGAGAGAGAGATGAATGATGAAAAAGTTTAGACCCGTTGGATACTGTCAGAAACATGTTTTTCAAACACTGATAAAATGTCCCTTGACAAACAAGTGCATAAATGTGTTTTGAGATTAACATTTACGTTCTCTCTCTCTCTCTCTCTCTCTCTCTCTCTCTCTCTCTCCCTCTCTCTCTTTCTCTCACTCACTTCTTTCTTTTGAGCAATCCACCCACATTTTCGAGTGAATTTTCAATAGGCAAAAACAAATGATCCATAAATACACGAAAGTGTCGATTATTAAGCCATTTATTAAATTAAGGAAAAATAAGTAAACGTAAAAAATATGTTTGAGAGATAAAGATAATAACAAAACGCTATTCTTAAATGGAGGAATAGCAATTGAAATATCACTAAAATAATTATAGCACTCATTGCCACATGCCCTTTGGTTTATATCTTTTGTTTGTTTACTTATCTTTTCTTATATTCAAAAATAGATATATTGCAAATAATAGTAAAAAAACTAATAGTAAAAATAGTTATTTTTCTAGTATCATTATTATCTAGACCTCACAGTTCATACTTCAATACTTACTATACAATTTGGGGGAATTTTGGAAGCCTGTCAGACTAGTGGAATCATTCGAGTAAAACTTCTTAAGGCAATCTATAAATCTAAAAGTCAAACTAACAAGCGACATTGTCACGTTGAAACATCAAAGATACATCAGATTAAAACATTTCATAATTAGTCAAAATAATAGTGGTTGGACGAAAACAATCAAATTAATTAAGCTAAAACCAACAAATTTGTTGTCAGAATAATCAGATAATATGTCAATAATAATAAAGATGGAAAATAAACCAGTTTTTTAAACTTTTCCTTAATGTATAAAAAGTTATATGAATATAATTTAAATGATGATGATGATGTAAGAGAGAGAGAGAGGGTGGGAAAAAGAATCATGTCTTGAATCAAAAGATATCTGTAAAGAAATAAAAGATAGTGAGAAAAAGAGAGAAAGTGAATGTCAAAGAGAGAGAGAGAGAGAGAGAGAGAGAGAGAGCAAGGGAGAGAGAAAGAAAGAGAGAGAGAGAGAGAGTGGATGAAAAGCGTAGTTGGCAACGTAATTTGAAGGGAACGCGGTTAATCCATTCATCTCCGAATCCATCCTCCCTAATTTTACTTGCTCTCTCTCTCTTGTGAGTTAATTCACGCGGTCATTATGCAAACAGTGACCAACCGAGCGCAACCATCTACAATCTGGACTCTCAAGCACTGACATACCCCACAAAGCAGACTGCACAATCTGCAGTCGTTGTCATTCAGAACGCACACGCTAACTTGATTCTGCTTATTGTGTGTGTATATATATATATATATTTTTAACGTTCTATCACATACACAATCTTCCTCGTTTACGAGACACAAACGCAAATTACAAACTCACTTTGGTGTTGTGCTTTATATATACATACATACACACACATAAAATATACAATGTGATCGTGTATAGAAATGTTTTTATTTTTTTAAAGCAATACATTCGTTACACGGTCGGTATCTCTCTCTCACTCTCTTTCTCACTTACTCTCTCTATCTGCTTCTCTCTCTCTCTCTCTCTCTGTTTCTCTCTCTCTCTCTCTCTCTGTCTCTCTCTGTCTCTCTCTCTGTCTCTCTCTCCCCTCTTACACACTGTTTCTCTTTTCAGTCAAGCTGTTGGATTGAGTGACAGTGGCCACTGGGACCTGCAAGGTCCTTGGGTCCAATGCTGTCATTCACTAGCATACTCACTGCCATTTTGTGTAGTGGTCAAGCTTTTCAAACGTGATACGGTGTGTGTGTGAATGTTGATGTATGAAAATTCTCTCTCTCTTTTTCTCCCTTCCGTGCACTTTCAAATACACAACTCGTTAAATTCTCATTTGTAATATCCGAACTTTTTTTGTATTTAGATTGTATATTGTTGTAAGTTTGCATATACACAACAAAAATAATGCTGAAATTGAGTTTGGTATTTTTGAGTTGTTGTTGTCAAAAACCAAATTTAATTATCTCAGCAAAATGTTATGATTTTATGAGAAAAATAGAGAGAGAGAGAGAGAGAGAGAGAGAGAGAATTTCAATGTTAATAACTAGTATATCCACCCGGTTGTTAAGTTTAAAATCAAAATAAACCGTTAATCCAATTTTAAACAAACACAAATTTAATTTTTTAAAATTCTATTGTATTCTCTCTCTCTCTCTCTCTCTCTCTCTTTCTCTCACTCTTCATTATCTATCAAAGTAGACTGATTCAAGTAGCAACGTGTCTTGCAAGTCAAATATTTGGATCACTTTGGAACGCACCAAAATAGATTTATATATAAATTGATCAAAATTTGATTTTAATGGAAAAAATAAAAATCCATTGAGAATACCTAGAATTGAAAAGAGTGGAAAAAGTGATTTGAAAAAATGAGTGAAAAAGAGATTAAGTGACTTCCTGTAATGCATGTGTCGAGGGCGGAGCTCTCTCTCTCTCTCACTCTCTCTCTCTCTCTCTCTCTCTCTCTCTCTATCTTTTTTCCAGGTAAAAGAATCATTCAATCTATTCAAACTGTTGCCCATTACCTAAACAAACATTTCTCTTTATTTCTATCTATCTGTACTCTTCGCTCAATTAAATATAGAGTAGTATTTAAAATCTAATTAGAAGTAGATTAGTATAATTTTTTTGTTGACTTTTAAGTTTAGACTATTAATTATGTATCTCATTTTATGTAGATTTTAAAAATTGAATTTCAAGTTCCTGGAATTTGTTTGGTCCACGTTAATTCTGATAATACAATTTTTGATGTGGAATTTATTTATTGATTCAAAATCAATTAATTTTTTGGAATCATTTTTTATTAAATTTCAAGTTTTTTTGTTTTCAATCTCAAATAAACCGGGATAGGAATGAAAGGTCACTGAATGCAGAGTATGAGTATTGCAGCAAAGCTGCCTCTCGTCCTGCTATTAATCTCACATTTCGCATATGTCTTCATAAAAATTTTAGCATACTTCCTGAGCACCAAATAAAACTGAAACTTGACCAAAGGTATTCTTTTCAGAATTTTTTTCAAGAATATTTGAATAAGATTTTGGGATTAAAAGGTCTAAAAGGGACCGAGAATTGAGCCCACTGAAATTAGCGCCATCTAGTGGCGAACTAGAATTGAGGATAAAGTATTTTTTCGACCTTTAACCAAACTCCAATTACTAATTGATCTATACTGGCATCTAGTTACTATGGACCCAAATGCCTCTGTTCATAATCTAGTGCGTATCTCTGCTTTCTAGTTGAACCATGTATTTTCTCTATTTACCTCATTACAGGTCTTAATTAAGAGTTTCATCAGGTGGTGCAAGACGATCTGTTAGGTCTAGTATCAATTTTTTGAAAGTAAAGAATAGAAAAATATTAGTTAGTTAATTAATTTACTCGTGAGTTTGGTTGTTAATTAATTAATTAATTAATTAATCTATTATTTATATGTGATGATTTTTAAGTATCCAGTAACATTAGCTGAGTTAATTTTTCTCGAGAATTTCTAGGGTCTATGAACTGTGCCATAATTACATGGCAAAACACAGCTCTCTCTCTCTCTCTCTCTCTCTCTCTCTCTCTCTCTCTCTCTCTCTCTCT
>DVQH01000419.1:0-25057 GCA_018231625.1 Papilio phestus
TATTTGAAGTGTATCAATTAAAGATTTAGAGAGAGAGAGAGAGAGAGAGAGAGATGGAAAAAGAAAGAGAGATTACTGAACTAGACCGGTCACTATATTCTGTCTTTAGATGTTGGTTTGTGTGCCAGACGTATTAGTGGTCCATTGTACTCATTTCCAATGATCAAATCAGCTTGAGCAAACCGATTAGTGGCTACGTGGAAAGCCATCAAAGCTGCATTTGTGACCAATCTAGTTCCACGTAGGCTAATCCGAGCCTCAATTTTTCCAGTCTACATCACAAATTCTAAGATTTAATAATTAAATTAAAACTTGCCAAGCAGCTGGCTTGCGCGCCTACAGAGAGACACATTAGCAGAATGAGAAATGACCCAGCTATAGTTGCAGAAATCCGTTGGCAGTGATGCCGCAAGTGGCGTCTCATCAAACATGGCTTATGGATAATGAAAAGTGAATCTATCCGATGCGTAATAAGCAAGTGGCGAGACCACCAAAAATGTCACATAAATCATAATTTGGACCTCCTGCCTACTTGCTTACTGCCAATGAGCTCTAGTGCCAGCGACAATTAGAAATTCGCCGCACGTAGTTCTGTGCAATTTGATCAATCCGAAGCTTTTTGTTGACAAGACCCGAAGTGAGCTCGGACGCGCATAAGTCCTGTGCTTGGCTCCACAACAAGCTTGTTCTTTTTGCTACCATAGGGCTTGCGCTTTGAGTTAATCTAATAGCGATTTAAATTCAATATCCTCTAGTAAGGCGACACTGTTGGCTATCACACAACGTACTTGCTACCTTACAATGTCGGACAAGTGTCACACCAACTAACCCGACTGGAAGGTGGCGAGTTGGCTCGAACAAATCGGCTCCAACCCAACGACATGGTGGAACATGGCCAACTACACATGCACAGACAGCCCGTCCGGCTGGTTGAAGAAGACATCGATAAGGTGATTATATTTGGGATAGAAACGAGTCAAGTATGTGGCAATGGGCGAAACAATGTAGCTCGATGCCAGCCAAAACCGCTACTGTTTCATTGCATGTCTCGAGCGCTCCAAGGAAATGAGAAACAAAATTGATGCACAGTGTTCTGTTTCTGACATGAAAAATGATGAGACACTTGTCGGGCAGCGCGATAGGCCAGCCAGTGGGGGCCAAGCAAGCAAGTCATCGGGCTATCATCGCTTCCTTGCATTACATCGCTACTTAAGCACTAATCATAAAACAAAATTATAAACGAGTCCAATCGAGCAGTAGTGCGAGAGATTGAGAGCCAATCCGCCGAGTGCGCCACCCGGCGTTCGCTAGCCCCAGCTCACTTTGCCTATTGCCTATTTATAAACATTTGTCTCGATACACCAGGGCGCACTTTAGTGCCAGTGTGCGCATAGTCATTTGCTAGATAAATTTGTATTGACATATTCAATAAGAAAAAATTAATTCTATCGCGAATGCCTGCCCTTGTCAAATAACACGCTTGCTCTAGTGCTTGAAATATGTTCCATTGACATTTTGCCTACAAGAAAAACAATGACCGCTGTGAGACCGAGGAGATTGATAGTAAGAAAGTCTCGGGCCAGCAAGGCAATCATCTGGCCGGCGAGCAGACTGGACACTCGGTCGCGCCACTCCTGACAAATATCGCGTCTCGACCATTGAGCAACGGGGGTTGGAGCTTGCAGCACAACACTGAACCGACGCACACGCCCTAATCTATCGAGCAAACGATAGAACAGTGAACAAGCCTGCCAACACGATGCCCATCGCTTCCACCATCCAGCAGCAGCATGTCCGCTTTGAGTGCACCTCTGCCGGACAACAATTAGTGTGTCAGTGCGCGCCCTAACACTGTATTGCCCAACACTAGTGCCACAGTCCACTTTACACAACTCAACAACAGCCCTTCAATAGAAAATTTTACTATTAAATACATTATAATATTTAAACCCCATAATTAGTACCCTTACAAAGGAAAGACAGCAGTCAAAAGCATTAAGCAACAGGCATCTAGTCTTTTTGGAATGAACAAAAGATTGCGCTATTGAAAAAGGGGCAATTTGCGTATATTTGTGGCTTAAAAAACATCAACTGAAACTGGACCATCAACAAGGGTTGCACTTCCGAGCTAATATTGGAACGAAACCAGTGTCACCAGTCAGAGGCATCTCTCGTCATAATGACAGATCTGCTGGACAGTTCACTTTGGATGAGCTTCAATCAATTAATCTTTCTTGTTAGAATTTAGTTTTGGCAAAATATCAAAAAATTGATTGCAATCAAAATGAATTGTAATCAAAAGTGATCCTGGTCTGATCGCAATGGACTGATATATTACTGTTGTACGGCACTGTAGCACAAATGTTGGGTTGTTCACTGGCGCCAAATGAACAAACATTAGAAAGCAAGTCAGACCATTAGAGTCCGGGGACAGACGACAGTGTTGCCAACTAAGCCAACAAATCAGGTGATTTATCACGACATTCGCTTGATCTGTCCGCTCGCCACTGGGCCGCTTCTTTGGCCTCTCATTACTCCTGACGCTGCTGTCGTTGCTGGAGTCGTTTCACCTTTTGTTTACAGAACCGGCGGGTGGCGATGAGCTGGTAAGACAAGCTGCCCAAGTAGGCACAACTTGATTGTAACGATGCGAACAAGGCAGCCAACTCTCATTAGATCCCTAATGGATCGGTGCCAGTACAGTGGCCAGCGACCAGCTCACTTTTAATTGCTCTCATCAGTACAGCTAGTTCACTGACTATTCGGGCTCGAACCCCAGATTGGCTCAATCGACCCATTTCTCCCTCTCTGTTTGTTTATCAATTTTACGAATCACGTAGGGTAAATAATCCAAAAAAGTACTGTTTGATTTGAGCTCAATCAATTGTAAAAAGTGATGCATTGAGTGAACATGGGAAGCTAGATAGCAGAAGGAGTACCGTCAGAAGCTAGATCAACATAATCATTACAAATAAGCTTGACCAGTTTCAAAAGCTAGATAAACAAAAGGTTTGACCATTTTAAAGTAAAAGAAGAATAGTCACTCGAACAGCTCAGTGGGCATTTAAATTTATTGTAGCGATTTGTATTTGCTTCGCTTCGAGTTAACTTTGGGATTGGGGCTGTTATAAACGGCTCATCTTCTAAAAAAAGATAATTAAACTGTCGAAAAAGTGCCTTTTTGGTAAAATAGAGAACTCGAAATGGAAGGTTTAATTGAATGTAATGCCGAGTTGGGAAGTGATGCGAGTCAATGAGCCATCTGCATGTGGCGCTCTCCAGTGAACACCATCCAGACAGATCTGCCATGGACGGTACTATCCGCTGCTGTCACCACCGAAAGACAGTTAATCCTTGCCCGTCAGGCAGAAACAAATCCAACTTACACCAAGTTTTTGATCATTCTAATGTGATTTTCATTGCTTCAATTGCATAACCAAAAAAATCAACACAAGTCGTGGACATTAAAAAGTAATAAACACTGATATTGGCAAAACTATTAGAAATATTTAGAAGCAAAATCAAAAATGAATCAACTGTAACACACACAGCTCGCCAGTGTTAAGATCTAATTAGTGTGGGATGTCTCCACAGCTGCCTGACATCGTATGTATTATGCTGATGTTATTTATGCTGAAATAATTCAAACGGCAAATTGTGCGACATGAAATCGAGTAGAAAAATGGTGCCTCACTTTGAAAGTTGAGCTAAAAGCAATGCGTTTTTGCTCCAAATTGCCAATTTTCTAGCGCGAATTTAAATTTATTTAACTTCCGAAAGTCAACTACTGAGTTTAAGGGCAACTAGGAGAGTTGCCGGACTGCCACCACAAATCAAGTGGCACCAGGCAAGCACGACATTGTTGGGGTTGGCGCTGAGCCGGCAATAGCGGTGCCATCGTATCAATCGACACTCTCATAACGAGCTTGGCCCGGCATGTGTTCCACCACTGCTACCGCGGACCATGTGGCCATTCACTTGGTTCAAGTGCAACGGGATCACAAGCTATTGTGAAAATTGGCCTACCAATTTGGCAGCTCAGGTGCTTTCACCCTGGATGAGGACTTTGCTGCACAACAACTAAATGTTGGCGTCAGAGCCTACTCACTGAGTCAATGACGAACCCTAGTTGTATGACAGGGTAGAATCGAAACAAACAAGTGGCAAACGCTCAAGGCTACCAATCGATCAGACAACTCAGGTGACAGGTTGTTCTTCTCGAGCCCACTTTGATTGCATTGTGGCCACTCAAGTTTAGACTTGTACGAAAAAAGCAATATTGCTCTATGTATTCAGTAACTATGTGATACACTCGATAAGGCATCATCATCATCATCAAAAAAATGCAACGAAGATCAATAGTTGTATACTATGTTTATATTTCATTAATAAAAGTCATTTGTCAATTGTCTCGAAAGTGGTGTTAAAAATAAATTATTTACTCAACAAGGCCAAATGTAGGTTTGTAAGAGAGAAGGGATCGACTGGAGAAAAATGGCCAAGTGATACGCATTATTAATTCGGCCGAGTGGACTGAGAAGATAAGGGGTAGGCGGCGCGGGCGCGTCAGCCCAGTGGCGGGTCGGATTAGAGCAACACCACAGCGCCAGATGCGTTTATTTACTCCTCAACTCGCACATCAGTCGATGCGAGATGCAAAGCCTGTCATCCACGAGCAACGCCATTCGAATCTTGTTAGACTGCCTCACTTGCGACCTCGCACTGATAGTACCACAGTTCCGGTGTCACTTGAATTCTCTAGTCCAGACCATATTCTAGAGTTGAGCCAAGTGTGAAAAAATATTTTTAGTCTTCATTTTAATTTAATCGTGTTTTTGTTGGGAAATATTTGCTCAAGTTTAAATTATATTTATCTTGACTGATACTCGATTGCCTGAAATGACCATATTGAGTAGAATTTACTTTAGCGTAATTTTGGAATTTTTACACGAAAGCAAATGCATTGACACAGACACCACACACAGAGTGACGGTCAATGTTTGCATTCCTGCGCAGTGGAGAACTATTTGCGCAAATAGAATTAGCAAAGGGAGGAGGAAGAGGAAGGTGTTGGTGAGGGATGCGATCAACGTAGTGAGCCACTAGTCGGATGGCCATTGCCATGACAAATCATTGACAGCACTGCCGCTTTCAGCAATCCCGTGACAGACGGAGCGACAAGCAACTTGCCGACTCCAGTGCCCAGTGGCGATCAAACGGCAAATATGTTGCCCGCTTCTTGTGTATATCACTCAGATTCGACCCAAAAAGTTTGTGACAAAAATTATCAAACTGGACTGAGTCGTCTAAAGCATCACATGGTGTGGCATAGCACCCGATGGTGGTACAGCTACAGCAGTGTTCATCAAAGCATAACGCCTTGAAAAATGAAAGTGCCGTAGCCAGCACTGGCGCCAGAGTATCTAGTTGACTTGAGCCTTCAGCCTTCTACTCACCCTCCACTTTCTGACGCTCGATCGCACTGACTACAGCAAATAGACCGCAATATATCATAATATAATTACAATTATGAGCAAACGCTACAAGCAAATTTTATCCTTAATTTACACAGAGATCGAGCAAAAGACAGAGGAAGGCATGAAGGAGTGACACGATTAATCACGATGGACGTTCGATGGTTGTGTTGGTCATTGATCACCCCAACGCCGCAAATCGTCCAGAGTTTTAATTGTTGGTGGCAGCAATGGTGGTTGCCGTGCCCCAACACACATCCTTGCCTGATGCGGTATCGACCGACACTTAATTAATGACTTACGACATGAGCAAACAAACATCTCTGGTCAGTATGTTCTACTTAGACCGAGCCTCGTGTAACCCTAGCTCTACCACGGCGATGATTTATCGAGTTCAGATCCTCACCTTACTTCCTCCCCTGTGCTACCTCTGCTAACTCAACGGGCTGTCTAGTTTAACCAAAAATGCTTTAACTTTTAATAATATTTTTGGTTTAATTCATTACATTAGTGTCAATTATGTCAACTGACTGGCAGACTGAGAGATGGTTTGGGCAAAGCAAATAAAATCTTGTACCATTTTGCTCTTTTGACAAATTTAATTAAATTTTTTGTTTCACTATTAGTAGAGTTCAAACTTAAAAGTCTCCATTAGAATTATTGACTAAGTGTGAAGAAATAATTGCTGGTGGCAGTTGTCGCTGCATGAGGTCTAGGAACGCAGTGTGAGGTAGGCACGAGGTCCAAGGAGGGTGAGCCAGTGGTCTGATGGGTGGTGGGATTGAGGCATTGGGCCCAAGTGCCGTCACAGTTGTAATCTGTTAAGCACCAATTTGCCGTCTCCTTTGGGCTCTAATTAAATTAAATTGAACTCATTCATGCAAGATCCTGTCTTGTTTGGTCTCGAACAAATCGTGTCTCTCTCTATCTCTCTGGCTCCCCCTTTTCTCCTCTTTACTTCTACTAATGTGGAGCGCAAATTCAATTTCGATTTAGCCCTTTTTCTCCTTGAAGAACAATGTCTCCTAATGAAAACAGATGCTAAATTAAAATCAGCAAAAGTGTGACAGAGTCGCATAGGGACGCGTGCCACAAGACGACACCGCTTGGGACTTGTCAGCATGTAAATGAACCTAACACTGTCCGTCATCGCGCACGCTACTTTGCTGGCCAAATCTCCTGCCAAGCCGACTTGCCCGGCCACCATCGCGATGCACTCGAGTAGCAATTAGAGTTGCTGATTCACCATTACATCACGTCTCACTGGCTAGTTCTCTCCACACCATGTCACCTGGCTGACATCAGCCACCCACCGATGGTGTCGTGAGTTACAAGGTCGAGTGAACGAGTATGTACTAAGAATATAAGTGGCACTTTACTATCGATAGTTGGACCTCACCCTTAGTCCCACCACACGTCAGCATTTGACTCAGCTTTACCGGCATTCACTTTGACGTGCTAAATATCGCTAATTGCCCCACGTCTACGAAAACGACACTACACATGCAGTGAACTAATTAAAAGCTTTGCGGAAAAGTTTAAAGTCAACAATTGAGTCGACTTGCAGCAGAGTACCAACAAGGCGGGGCGACACTTGGCGATGAGAGAATTTGCATAAGTGACGTTGTCGGACCAGCACCGATAAGCACTGTTCCGACACCACCATTAGGGCAATGAGATGCGACGCACAACTTATCAACATCTATCGAGCCAAACGCTACTGGGCAACAAAAGCATCGACAGTCTAATCACCAGGAAAACTTTCAATTTTAAACTAGAATAATCAGCAAACTGGAAGATTAAATAAATTATTATTGTTCATTTTCATAAAAGGACTTTTAAGAGATTGGGAAAGCAAAGACGAGAGGTTGCCCAAACACAATAGTCCGGCAGTGCTTTCCAACGATGCCAGTGGTGTGCCTACTCATCTGAGGTGCCATTAGAGTGTGATAAATTGGCTAGCTCGGCGACACTGTCATTGCCAGAACTGGACTGAGATTGCCAGCTGTGGCAAGTGAACTGGTACTCGATTGCCTAATTAGATAAAACAGCTCACCGCTTCTAGGAGTTGGATACTTACCGGCGCGCACAAAAATGTAGCGACTCTTGACGATACCAACTGCGTTGGCTGCACTGCACCGGTACAGGTTGGAATGGAGGTCGGGTCGGTAATCCACGGGTGCGAATGGCTGAAAGACCAAGGCATTGTCGTGACGGACGTGACGCGGACCTGTCAGAACAAAGCAACCATCAGCAATGAGTGGCAAGTGAGGGTGGCTTGGGCGAGACCGGCAACTTCAATGACGCCAAGCAGCGCCAACCAGCGCCGAGATCTAATTAATTTAGATCTCTGCCACATTCACGGTAATCCCATGTCGAGCACCCGACTGGCGTAATTCGTGTCTCATTTGAATGCGAGCCAATGCCACGGGCTCGACAGCTGGCTATTAGCTTACACACTGCTTTCATTCAGCTCTAAATAAGCTTTGGACAACCACGTAAATATTGCTGACACAGCCCATGATCACTTTGACGCTTCTACTGTCATCGTGGCTGTCTATAAATTAAAGTTCCGTTGTTTAATGAAATTAAAATTGACAACTTTCAAAGGAACGGTAGAAGCACGATGGCGCTGTCGGGAGAAGACGACTCATCAGAGAGAGAAAGAGGAAAACTTGGCCCGAACTGGCAGCAAGACAGCAGTGTGCCCGTCACCCAAACGAATCAATCAAACCAACTTTGACTTTACTTAAGAAAATTAAAATTGCAATCGCAATTAATTGCCTATGCTAACTTGGCATTAATTATTTAGGTAAGTTTCAAATCTAATGTAGCTAGATAAATTTTTTATAATTTCCAATTAACCTCATATAATCGGATTTAAGGCTGAGCTATGGCAGTAGTAGCCGATAATTAGCGTGGCGAATGCACGTAACGCGCACTGATACACCTACCCGTGACATCGGTGATCAGCTGGTCGTTCTTGGTTTCCCAGCTTACTTTGGGCATCGGGTTACCGTTGGCAGTGCAGTAGATCACAGCTCCGGTGCTGCGAGCAACAAACATAAAGAGTTAGCAGTGCTACTTCATAGTGGATAGTTTCATGACACTTACTTGTTGGAGAAAGTCACCTGGTGCGGTGGTTCACGAATAAAATAGGGCCCGATGCGGTCGCCATTCTCTGCAAATATAACGAGTCACGTTTCAATGCTATCCGCGTAGCAGCTAGTGGTGTAGATATGGTGCTATGTTTAGCATTTTGTGAACATGTGTTTTGAATGACAGCAAAGCGTATACAAAAGCATATACAACCGCGCACATTGAGTCAAGTAGTACTCTTATGGTGACAATAATTAAAACTCGGCATCGCGGCTTGTTTTGGGATGTGCCAAGCGAGTCTGACCAGTGACATCTGAGCGGCACGCAAAGTGTCCATCGAACGTTCTGCAGGAAACTTGCCACCATTGTCGAGCGATTCGGTTCAAATCAGGTAGTAAAGCAAATAGCTACAGACGGCAGTGGCCAACGCCGTCGCTCCTCTCTTTGCTGGACTGGTCGATACCGCAAGTCGCGTGCCGAGCTTAGCGAGAAGTCAATGATAGTGAAGTCTCGCGCCTCCGCAATTGCCAACTCCTTTGAATCTTTTCTACTTGCGATTTAAAATGCCAATGGTAATGAGCAAATAATAATAATAATCGTATTTTACAATATAAATGGCTAGGCCGGAATTGAAAATCAAATCACCAGAGATAACGATGATATTGCGACTAGAAACGTGGACCACCTTCGCGTATATGCCATTCTGTATTGCTGATTTTGGCCCACACATTGGTGGCAATTACACTTGGCTCTCGGGCACAGTGGCTGAAGAAGCAATGGCAAGACACCGACCACTTGCCACTTGCATACTGGGCACTTTGGCTCAGGAGGGTCGGGACCGGGAGTGAAACGACGCATTCCAGCCACATACTGCCTTGTGCCTAGTACATGTTCCACCACGCACTACAACATGAGTCTTCCATTTAGTACACCGGTGTCTCTTTCTAATAGAAACGTTTTCTCTTTAATTCATAATCAATGCTGAGCATACTCGAGTTGATTGGATCAATCGTTTAATAGTCACCCGAGCAAATCTGGCACTAAACCTGCCAAACACCTGCCTTATTCATCTAGCAGTTTTATAGCAACATAGTAAAAGGATCATAGAATCAACTTAAATTGATTTTAATTCAATATTTGGTCAAGAAAAGTAGAGAAAGAAAGAAAGAAAGAGAGAGAGAGAGAGAGAGAGAGACATACAACAGCGACATCAAAGTGTGTAGAAACATGCCAACTGGTGCGTCAATGTTGGGAGCTAAATCTTTATGTAAATTTTGAAGCATTAGAGTAAGTAATATTTGGGCTGTTTTTGTAGAGCACACCACAAACTCGGGAAACGCTATTGGTGTAGTTCAAGACAGCCCTCAAGTGATACTTGGTGTTTGATAGAGGGCCAGAGAAACATGACCCCGTGGGTCATTGGTACCGGACACATTCGCCTCGTGTTCCACTCGTTCACCACGCTCACTTTACATTATGTTGCAAACTTCTTCCATCAGCTTTCATTGTATAGACGTATTACTACACCAAATCCAGCTATCGATAGGCAAAAATAAAGCTAACAATGATATCATGCATGGAATGGAAGCATATTCGGGAAAATGTTAGATTAATGCGCCTCACTTATAAGTAAGTTTAGTGCAAGTGCGCTGAGCTGGGACAACATCCCCGCAGCGTTGCGTCAAGCGACACCCGCCAGTTTCAACGATTGGTTTCGATAGCGATAGTGCTCACCCGAAACAATCTTTAAGCGGGCAAGTGTTAACACACGCATTACTGATGCGTGAGTTTAATAAGTTTAAACTAGCTGTCATGCAAGTTGAGTAAATCTGCGTGATTTTTGACTAGTTGTAAAGATTTGGTGCTCAGCAAAATCAGGAGAGTCAGATGGCGGTGCACCATGCACCATGGTGTGAGATGAAGTGGTGAGAGCTCGAGTCTAATTGGTAGTGCTCAGTGGGTGAGAGTGGCGAGCTGCACTGAGCTGACTTCTCCAAGCGACGCTAGGGTCGTTTGTCCCGTTGGTCGGCTCGGATCGCGAGCTGCTGCCACTGAAAGATGACAGTTGGCCTCGGTGGTATCATCCGCGTGTCATCCACCAGCTACAGCCAACCAGCCGGCGATTCACTCAGTCAAACAGACAAATTGAAACAGGCACCAAAAGCGCTATCGATCAGACATCGACTCGCTATATGGAGAAGCACAGTGCGTGGCATCCTCGCATGCATCGTTTGCTTTTTGGCAGTTAATTTGTGCAATTTCGATGACAGTTTTGCATAGAGCACTGACACGCATCCCGATTCTCTCCCTTTCTTCTTCTCACTGACTCGCATTCTCACTCTGACCGATTGTTTAGCTTGCAGATTCAATTAATTTCAATAAAGAAACAGAGACTGAGACCTGGCGCTTGTCGCTGTGGCGGCCTTTGCGTGTTTCAAGCGTGTTGACGCTGGTAGCCTGTGATGATTTTTTACATTGAAAAATGCCCCGCTGCCGTCGCGATGCTCCGACAGGCCGCATTTTTGACACATTTCATTACGCCAGGGCTTCGTTGCCAAATTAGATTAGTTTGATTCGCGCATTAATTCGATCGATGGATTGGATCGCGTCGAGTGGGAAAGCGGATGCTTTTGTGTACCGCGTTCGGTTGCAACTTGCAAGTAAATAAATTATAAATTGGAACTCTGGAAGGACAAATATGAATCCATTTTAATAAAGGCAAATTATGACAATAGCGCTCGCACCACTTGCTGTGGCTAGAGGAGCACGACAAGCCAAACCAAGTGGAGGGGCAATCGATGCCATCTCGTGCATGAACAAAGCCAATCGGGCCTGCTTGCCGTACGCCCACCCGATTTGAGCTATGGCTGTCGTTTGCGAGACACCACCAAGCTCGATTGCCACCAAATACCGAGATGAATTGATACAAATTAGACCTCGCAGTGGTACCGTGCCAGACCAGAGCACGAACACTGGTCATCCGGTCAACGCACCAACCTCGAATCAGATCGAAGCGACCAATCCCGTGACCACTATAGAGAAGTTGAGCCGGAAAAGCAGCATACAATTTATATGGTGACAGTCTGAAAAGAAGCCAAGACGATCCAAACAACCAGGCAACGACTTTTACTGATGGCCAGCAACAAGACGTGAGGTCAACGGAAAGCAGTATTTCCTTTGAATAATATTCATCATAAATTTTGTCCCTTAATTTCTTAACGATTGTTTTTTGTCGTCCTTGTCGGTGTAAGACCATGACTAGTAGGGCCCAGCCACAATACTGGACAAAGTTAAGTTAACTCTAACCCAGCACAGCTGATTTATAGGACTTCTGACAACAGCCGAAACTTTATAATGCTAGTCGATTGATCAAATTTCATCATTTAAAAAAAATGGTACCAATAGAGCAGAACAAACAGATTGCCACTGGTGTAATACGTGCACTCTGTGCTATAATATATAGAGATTATGACAAATCGAAGTGTTTGAAGTGAGCAACTAGGATCGATTGAAAAAGTCAACGACAGAGAGTGAGAATCAATGACAATTGATGAGTCAATTGGCAATTGCACAGGGCAGAGACCATACATATTTGGCTTGGACTAGTGTCTATGTGTCTAGACTCTATGCTTGGTAAGTGAGTGGTGGAGCGTGTCGGGTTAGACCTACCATTCGTGTTGAGCAATAGACAGTGCGAGCAAGAAGTGCAGAACAAGCCGAGAAGGGTGATGACCAGTGCTAATGGTGGCACACTAGGGATAGCACCCAGCCGCCACCAAGCACGCCAGGTCTGACGTGTTGGCCTCAGCCCTGCACCAGTACTTCTGAAGACACTTGAGGTAGAAGCAGGCATGGCTAGGTCGGTTGCAAACACACAATCAACCATATTGCTGCTGCTCGGGGCTATTTGACACCTTTTGGCACTGATAGGACAGAAGACCAGCAACGAATGTTGATCATGACTTGTAGTGGCTGTATGGTCACTGGTCGTAGACATCTCGCAGAGACACCACTGCCGGTTTCGTTGGCACTGCAGTGGCTGTGTTTATTTTACACCGCTTTGACTGGTAGGCCTTTGTTTGAAAGTTGCTGGTGATGGTATGCTAATAGTGGTGCCCGTTTCGCAATGAAACGGCTCATTTAAACAATTCAATAGATCAAATGAACAGTTGGCATGAGCAAAGTAGGAGAAATAGCAATACAACAAAGATGTGACTGACGACCTCAGGGCCACGCGATGACAAGCGGCAATTAGAGAACCAAGACTAAATAAATAATGAGCGGTCAACTCGGCCTGTGGCCTCTTCTAATTGGCTCGATTCTAGTAACGCTGCTTGGACCACCGAACTGATAACGATGCACGGTCTGCAGGGCAGTGAGCTAGCTAGTGAATCACTTGGTGAGGGCACTGGTGGCTCGTTAATTGTGGTTGCTTCGAGTCGCACCAGAATCAATCTTGTGCATAATGCGATGCTGTGCTTCACATTGCTCAGCTGGAGACAACCAGACGAAGATGAGGATCGATGTGGCGAGTGGAGTAGCAAGCAAGCATTGGTCGCTAGTTGCTGGTTCTTGGGGTCTCCTCTCGCCACCTTTAGTGATATTGTACCACACTGTCATCGCTGCCACCACTTATCAGGCATGCTGCAAGGATGCGGCAGCGTGACTAGTGCTAGTTCCTATCTCAAAGCAGGGCATTAAAACAGTTCACATTTGTAATCAATTCGCCCAATCGACTTATTCAATGCCATCAAGTGGAGTGTTGGCAAAATTAATAAAGGCGCCGCGATAAACCATTTCATCAAATGTTACCCATGCGATGTGTGGATCTACATGAATGGAGAAAAAGTGATCAGAGCCACTAGTGAGATTGATGACAGTTTGAACAGTGCCACAGATTTGCAATTGAATACGATGTGTAAAGTGGATACACAACACAACAGTTTGGGTTTGGCGCTGTCACTGGTCGACTGACACTGACTGAAAACAAATTCGGCTTAGTCGGCCAGATATAAATGACAGTTAAATGGCGTGTGGACGATACCGAGGGTCGGCAGAGAGTGAGCGAGTGAAAGTGAAAAGCAAAGCGCGCCACACTCGACCAGTCGGCTGTGGAGCGGTAGTGGTGAGAAGTGCGCAAGACTGGCCCAACGCAACCAATGGCTCAATGGCATCGCCACCCCTCGTCCCACGCCACATGCCACGCTCCTCGCGCTTTACCTACCACCCATGCCATCCAAACCATTGGCCTGTGTCACTGCACTGCAACCACGCACTGGAACCACTGCCTGGATCACCCATCGAGCAGAGTTGCCAACAGTTGCCAACGTGCCGCGCACGGGACCCATGGGTCTGCAGTTTCCCTTCCTGTGCCACCACCCCACCACCTCACCGCCCCACCATACTCGACCGTTCCGAAAAGCCGCGCACCAAACCACCAGCACAGTCTTTTCTCTCATCACTTAAATCACTTATTTGCAGTGTGTGAAGCTAATTTTTTGAACATTTACTTAGAATTATAAATCGGTCATCCATTGACCGATTTACAAGATCTACAAAACCGAGATTTTATCACAAACAAGTAGCATCTTAGTTAAGAAAAGCCAATAATGGAAAAATTACTCAGATCTGCATTCGGACAAGTTAAAAACCAAAGCCAACCTATTTGCGGCACATTGTCTTTGATTCGACAACAGCTTTGCGCTAGTGTTTGATGAATTAAAGCAGGTGAAGGACCGCGAATAAGGACATACAAATAATAGTAGTGAGATTTTTTTAGTGGTTCAGAGTGTGCCATAGATATACACAAATATCTTTGATTGTTGGGCTGGTTAATTACTTAATCAGATTACTACACTGGCTTGCATTTCGAAATCCCAAGAGTGAAATATTTGGCTTCATTTGACCAGTTAACTTAATTATATTCAAAAAAAGTGTAGCATGCCTCTCGCAAGTGTTGTGCTACCCGGTGTTGCGCAATCTATCCTTTGGCCCGGGTCGTGAATCACTTCACGGTGACGCGTGTGCTATCTGACTGCCGTCTGGTACAATTGGCAAATAGCACAAGTACTTGGCACAATCTAATCAAGTTAGCCAAACTGTTCGGAGTCGATCGATGTAATGACTGACTTGCTTCTATTTTTTAGATTGAAAGCTCAAGCAAAGGCGATGATGGGGTCTAATTAGATTGGCAATTGGGAAGCCAAATCGATGCAGCCAATCGTCGTTTTCCTCTGATGACTTATCCTTAATGGTTCACTGTAACCACTGCTATACTAAGTATTGCTAGATGCCCCTTCTAGCCCCACCCTTCCCTCTCTGTCAGTCATTTCCATTTGCTTATATTTCACTTCATCTACGCTTCATAGAATATTCCAAATTTTTAGAATTCAAGATTTATAATTAGATAATAGAGCCATTTGTGAAAACCAGAAACAATAATCAACAAATGAGAAACACACGCATAAAATGAGAAACACATTGGTGAAGGCAAAGCAAGCCGTAATGATTAAACCTGGTTAAAGGCAGTAACGCCATCTACCGAGCACTCAACAGTCTACTCAGACTTTTGACTACGAACAAGTGAAAGAAATATTCGTTCAAGAGAAGTCTGATAGATGGAGTAATCTTCAATGTTGAGTTTTGCTTTAACTGATTCGATCTGGCCAAACAAAGTGCTCAACTTGAGTTGGTTGGTTTCTAATAGAAAAGTAAATAGATTGTTATGCACCGATTCAATGCGACATTCTGCAAAGTTGCTGCACATGAATTCGTTAAGTTCCCCGGCAGCTTTTTCCGTTTCTTGAAGTTTTGATTTGAGCTTGATATGAATCACATAGCCAGCCCCATACTTCTGTTTCAAGTGAAGAGGACTGCCGAGGCACGAAATTTTGCCATTGACCATAATGACGAGTCGGTTGCAAAGGGCCTCACACTCCTCCATTGAGTGTGAGGTGAGCACTAAAGAAGAGCCTGCGGCACGTACCAATTGGATTGCGTTCCAGAGACACCTTCGCGAGACAGGATCCACTCCAGTAGTGGGCTCGTCCAGGAAAGTTATCAATGGATTGCCTACGATAGACTATGCAAAAAGAATGCCAGTGAGTTTGTCAGTGCACATCGAGTACTATCAAGTACTTACAATTGCAAAACTTAGTTTACGCTTAGTGCCACCACTGTAGCTGCCAACAGCTTTGTCCACATGTTCCTCAAAGAACAGAAGACGACCAAGTGCGTCAATTTGTGGGTCGATTAATGGCTCTTTGATGCCCCGAATGCGCGATATAATTTTTAGAGTTTCTCGACCAGTAAGATGTTCTAGTAGTCCATCAAACTGTGGACAATAGCCAATATCTTTGAAGACTTTGCTCATTTGTGTCTTGACATTGTTTCCATTGATTAGAATATCACCTCGGGTAATTTTCTCTGCCCCTGTAATCATTTTGAACATGGTGGTTTTGCCAGCCCCATTCACGCCCAAGACGCCAAAACATTCACCTTTCTTCACTCCAAAACTTACGTTATTTACGGCCCGAAATTGTCCATACTTTTTAGAAACATTTTGCACAACCATGGAGTCTGTTTTGAACAAAGTGAAGTAGCTACGTCGCTTGATACGATCAGCTTCGTTGAGTACATCATTATCGGGGTCTACTTTGTATTCGGACTCTACCGAGGCTATCGGTTTCTCTCGGCGAATCCAAGTGCGTATGGCAGAAGTGAGCTTGTGCCACACGTTAGCTTCGAAGAAAGACAAAAGCAACCACAGTACGACAGCTTGCACTGCAAACGACGCTAGCAAGCGACCGATGCCTGGCTTCTTCCATGCCCAGTAGTCCTCTTCAAACGGTAAGCAGATGGGCTCGCACACATCTGTTCACCATCAAAAGACATGAGTTAGTTGAGCTCATCATCAGCACCACCCTACCTTTGCAACAAACTCTCAGTTGAGGCACCCAACTGAGTGTAGCATTGTCTTTGCACAAATCCTCTTGAATGTTAATTGTTGCATTTAAAAAAGGAACTGTGAAATTTGACAAACAGAAGCCTAGACTGATGTGATTTTGGTGCAATGAAAAGATTGACATAGCGACTGTGTAAATGGGAAGAATAAGAGCAAAAATATAGTCTAAAACATCGCTTGTGTCACGCAAATCAAAGTCAGGAATTTGAAGGATAAGCACCATAAGAAAAGTGCAAGTGCCCAGAATAATCAAGTAAAGCGAGATGCGTACATAAGCTGTGGCTGGGTCTTGGAAAAATATCGAAAGAAGGTAGATAAAAGGTAGCGCACTGAGACCAAATGTAACGAACACAGCAATCAAACGTCCTTGCTGCTCAAAAGTGGCAAATGCTTTCACATCAAGAATATAGATCACCGCGGCAAGAACCAATGAAGAGAGTATGTAAGAAATGTAGTCGAGTAGGAAATTACTTGTCCAGTATTGAAAAAGACGCAGTCCACTGATCTGCTGGATATGCTTGAAATTAGCTGTCTTTTCTTTTACCAACAGAATGACAAAACTGGCAAGAAGAAAACAAATAGAGAATTGCAGTTGATTGGACAACTGCACTTCCAGGGTCGAGTCGAACTCGCGTGCGTTGAGTATGTCACTGCGTTTGCGTGGAAACGGCTCGTTCCACACTGCCAGTGAGAGTTGACTGTCATTGAGAGCGTACTTGAGTAGGGTAGCATCGAGATAGGCCACCGACATTGCAATGCTGTGGTACGCTTGGTTGTTGAACATAGCTGTCGCAGTGATGGTTCCGTTGTCAGTACTTTCAAATAACGCTGACAACAGGTAAAACAGATTGTATTCAGCCTCGTGTTTTGTTCCGAAATTTACCAAGTGTTGAATGCTTCGATTGCTGATTCTATCACCAATCATTTCTACCGAGTAAGTTGGTCATCAATCTAATTCTGGAAAACATTATCTTTAATTGATACTTACTGTCAGCTAAGACCATAGGGGCTTCCGACAGTGTCTTATAGTAAAGATCAGCTAGATGACCTGATTCAACAGCTTGATCAGCAAAAGAGGTCACATAGACCTTTTTGAAGGAATGCAATGACATTTGCATTGCAGGTGAGTAAATGGTTTTGTCCATTTGATTGCGATTGGTGAGAATTCCTACTGTCAACAAAAGGCCTGGCAGTATAAATTGAGCAAACAACAAAAATAAATTGCGATATGTAAACAGAATTTTCTTAACCAAAAGACTCCAATAAATTTGAATAAAACGTAGAAAGCCTTCATTGAGTTCCAAAGAATTGTGTTTAATTTTTTCAATTGCATTTTGATTTTTAGACTCGTTTGTCTTGTTGAAATTGTTAAATTGCTCAGCGCCTTGTTTGGCAAAATCGCCAACCCTAATAATCAACACATGTTTGTTTTATGGCTGTATAACGTGAATTTTATCAAATGTACAAACCTAAGAAACACTTCTTCTAAAGTAGTCACGGAAATGCCAAAGTTAGTGATGCCAAGTTTGTCCATGTTTTGTTCAATAGTTTTGAACAGTATTTCAAATTTGCCAGACTCGCCAGTAGGAAGGCTCCATGTGATCTCAGTGCCCACCGATGTGAGCATGTTAGCATTGTGAATATGTGAACGAATCAAATCGCTAATACGAGGCAAGTTTACTTGATCCTCATTGACAGCCAATGTTAAGATATAACCCAAACCATAGTCCTTCTTCAGGCTCAAAGGTGGTCCTAGACATTTGGAACAAAATATGTACAGATTTTTTAATTTGGGCAAAATTGTATTTAGAAGCAATACCTTGACATTTGACTTGTCCCTTAGAAACGATGGCAATCTTGTCACCAAGAACATCTGCCTCTTCCATGAAATGTGTAGACAGTAGCATAGTGCGATTTTCGCGCGCTCGAATTAATAGATTCCAGATGTACCTTAAAAACAATTTTTATAAATCTTTCAAAATATATTTTTAAAACTACAGTAAACCCTCAAACTCAAGCAATTTTACTCGCACGCAGGTAACAGTCGATGCAACAACAGGTGGCCCTGCCTTAGATTTGTAGAACTTAAAACTTTCCGCCTTTCAATTTTCCTTGGTAACAAGGAATACTAACTTTGTGTAAGTTTAAAGGAAGACTGTAACTAAAAAAATTAGATTAGGATTTCATTTCAGTGTTAAACCGCTAATTATAATGCATGTATAGATGGCGATAGTGTAAATAGCACGATTTGATAGCGAGACCTAATGTTTAATGATTTTATTGGGTTTCGCTACCAAATCGTGCTATTTATACAAACGCCATCTATGCATTATGATTGCCGGCTAACCCGCATGATTTAGCAGCGAGACCTAATAATTAATCATATAAAATTGTTAGAGTTGACAAAAGTAAAATTTTACTAACCTTCGAGAAGCTACATCCATTCCTGATGTAGGCTCATCCAAAAGAACGACTTTAGAACCACCAATAAGCGCAATACCAACCTATAATAAATTTTTAAAAAATCCATTACTTGCAATTATTACTAGAGCCTTACCGAAAGTTTACGTTTCATTCCGCCTGATAAAGTATACGCTTGTTTGTCTCGCTTATTGACAAGATCGAGGAGTTTGATCATTGTTTCAATTTCTTTCTCAATGATATCATTGGGAACGTTTTTAAGCTTACAATAAAACCACAGATGCTCTTTTACCGTAAGATGGTCAAACAAGACATCAAATTGAGGACATATTCCTAGACTATGCCGGATTTTATCAATTTCAGTGCTAAGATTGAATTTATTGATCAAAACTTGACCCGAGGTAGGTGGAATAAGACCACAGAGAATAGACATGAGGGTGGTTTTACCTACAATCAACGCGCAATAGACCATAGATCAGTTTCAGTAACTTGCAAGCACCAAACCATACCCGCTCCATTGTGACCCAACAGTACTGTTATTTCATTTTGCTTCATGTCGAGACTCAGCGAATCTACAGCAAATGTCTTGCCATGATCATAGGACTTGGAAAGATTGACTATCTGAATGCCGGAAGATTGGTCTGTGCCTATCTCTTCTTCAATGCGAGCCATCTCGATTGGCTCGTCTTGAGATTGGTTGCTTCCACTACCACACCAGTAAGAAGATTGAGCAAAGAAGTACCACTTCTTGGCTAAACCATACTCTCCCGGAAAGACATTATTGATGTAAACTGCCAGCAGAAAGTAGATGATAGAATCAATGGTGAACATGAGCAGAATATAGAAAAAGGTGAGATTGTCGTCGGGCGAAGCTGGCTCCATTATGTTGGACCACTGAAGACCAACGTGATTACTCTCCCACATCGAGATAAGCATGCATCCTAGTGCCATGTTGGTATTAAAGATCAAACTGATAGCCATCTTCATGCTAAAGGTCAGCTCACTAGGACACAAATTATCAACTTAGCAACATCTCGCTCATTGATAATTTACTTACTGATAGTTCATATTGACTTGAAAGTACGGGAGAAAAGAAGCAAAATAAATAGCACCTGCTACGATACCGGCAATGTTGGCCTAACAAAACGGAGTAAGCTTAGAAGTGAAATGTAAATTTTAATTAAACTTTTACCTTTGAGAAGAAGGTGCTCATTAAAAAGCAGAACATGATTGAAGATATGGTGTAAGCGATGAAGAAGAGAAGCACAAGAGCAGCATTGCTTTTGCTAATAATTCCAAGACTATCTTTGACAGGTGTACAAAGAAGTGCTGTAATGATGGCCACACTGATCATGCTCCAGATGAAAGAATTGATAAACCATGTGGTCCAGTGAAGCCAGTTCTCAAGACCCATCATTCTCATTGCCTCTTTTAAGCGCATCTCTTTTTCAAGTACAATGTTCTTAGTTAAATTCACCGAAGGATAAATGAAGCTCAGCATTAGAATGAGTGGAAACATAAATTGCAGAGAGAAGAGGAACTTGTCGTTATCGTAAGGTGGGTAAGGAAAGCGTTGCACGTTGATTCGGACATTGTCAAACACAGTTTTCACTTGTGGATCGTTGTACAAAGCCACAGCTTCACTTAACTGGTGTTGAAGGTAGAGAAAACCTTCGTGGTAATAATCAGGCGGACCACCCACATCTGACATCGCGCTCCTTGGGCCTGGCTCTTGGAACAAGGGAAAATTGCGAGAAGTTTTCCATGTAAACTGCTCAATCTTATTCCAATTAAATTTATTATCGGACACAGGCACAAAGGGAAAGCGAAGTCGGAAGTCGATTCGATTTCTTTGCCACGAGTTGAACACCACACCACATCGAATTTCCTCCGAGTCTTTCTTCAAGTAGTGAGCCACCATTTCATCCTCATCATCAAAACCATTTACTAGTTTTTCAAATAAGATGTTATTCACACCACACAAAAGTTCCTAATTAGAATACCCACCTGATATAGTATTTGGCCTGGTAATGTTAAGTAGTATTTGCATAATTGCTTCCGTCTCCGGGTTTTTCGGTGTAAAGATGATTGTCTTGCGAGAGAAGGCGCTGCCATATTTGATCGGGTTGGGAAAGAATTCGGTAGGAACTGTAATCTGGTCAAAGGTGACTACCACACGCACGATCACCAGAATCACACTGAAGAGGCACGGTACACTTAACTCCACTAGTGACACAAGTGGTTGGCGCAATTTAAGCTTAAAATTTTTCCACAACAACAATAAGATTCGATTGAATGAATTCATTTTCAACAAAAGATCACTAACTACACGACGATTGAAACTGCGAGCTCATCCAAGTCTGTCATTTAAACTCGATCGTTATGGTCTCCTACCAATTCGACTATTTGATCGATTTTCAAACTAGTAAAGTTTTGTCGCCATTATTTTTTAAGTTCTGAATATTTAAGTTGGTCGTGAATTTTTCTTTGTCAGTATAAATAATAAATAAAAGCCAAGGTCACATGCTTGCTTTGGATGAGAGTGAGAGACAAATAGAAGAGAAGGTAAAATGAGGAGTTGAGCGGAGAAGTGCCGCAGTAGTCGGGTGGTGAGAGAAGGTAGCACCAACATACCAGACCAGAGAGAAAGCGAGCATGACGCACTGCAGGAAGGTTTCGACTCTCACAAACTTAACTTGCCGCCAGCAATCGATAGCGATTGTTCCACTCAGTCAAGGTTGGCGTCAAGTGTCGCCCACCAGTTAGGTTATCTCTATCTTTCCCCCCTCAGGTGCGGATTGATTATAAGTGCAAGTACTGCACTATACTAGTCCAGTAGTACACTTGTAAGCGATTGATTCAATCATTACTTGGCACTAATCTCCATTGGGATTAATGCAACCAGAGTGTCAATCACGAGACACAACAGACAACCGGAACAATCGATGCTCCAACACAATCCACTCCATTTTACACTGGATCCACGCCAAATAACTATAGGTGCTCACCAATTTAGCCATTCATGTTGTCAGAAATTTTATAAAAACTACAAGTACTCTAAAACGAAACCCATATAATTTATATTATAATTATTATACATGTATCCGTTTTATAGGCTTGAATTTTGTTACAGGTCCGATTCAAATATGCAAAGTGTAATCGATTGTCTAAAGTTGTCTCTTCTCTGGTAGTTTTTTTGTCAAAATCAAATTTTTGATCATAAATACAAAACACACAGCAAAATAATGTAAGAGAATACTTTATCTAAACTGTTCAATATTGATAGAAAAAACTAATATAATCCAAATCAGATGATTTAGTAAATTCACATCTTTTCACTTTTTTAAACAAGAAGTGATTTAATATCTAATGATAATCGACAAACTTAATCAAAATAATTTATTTAAAAAGTAGATATATAAAATTAATTAAAATTATCCTTCCAATTGGATTTAAAAAGAGAGTACTTTTGAACAAACTGGTGACACTCGGTTGAATCAAGTGATTTAAGAGCTTTATGATAAAGCAGAGAAATTTTGCTAACATCAAAACGTACGCCATACTCAATATAGTCAAGCCAGATTTGTGCATCGTGTGTGCCAAAGTGATGCGTAAGATCATTGAAAATTGAAGATACTATCGAATAAGTGGTCAAATCTTCAAACTCTTCCTGGGTCTCAGCAAAATGATTCTCAATCTCAATCATTTTATAGAAGTAAGCTTTCGTGATGGGATAAACAGATTTGTTTTTCTCATAATGCGTTCTTGCCTTTTGGATGCCAAACACGTGATAAATCAAACTCAGGATCTTTGATTTGAAATACTCTGACATGCGCCGTGGGCAACGGACCAAAATGCTATCCAAGTGGTTCAAAACACTCTTCATCTTGTGCATGCGAACCTTGCGCTGCACGGACCAGTCGATGTAGAGTTCCCACAAGTGAGAACCCAAATCTGCGTTGTCCTCGTTGAAGACGGTGAACTTCTTGACAAGTGCGTCGTCGAAGAAGTTCTGCACCACTCGCTCGTAGCTGTTGGGCAGAGTGATGAGATGAGCAGCAACGAAGAGATGCATCTCGAGACTAGTCGGCCACCGTTGTCCGGCCTCGAGTAGAACGGCTACCACCCGAGGCAAGAGCACACCATTGCTTTTGAGACAACTAACCAGCAGATTGACCCACTCGTGGTATATTTTCTCCGATACCCGATCCCGAGACCAGAGCTTGTCCAACAATAAAAACCATTCGGAGACCGAGTCGGCAATGTAGCTGCTATTATCATCTTCACTTATTCGCTCCAACCTATAAAATCGAAAAACATCATCTGGCACAGAATCCAATTTAAATAATTCTTACCTAAAAGTTAAATAATACTCCCACATAGTTTGGTTGTCAAAGTGCAAACAAGCTTGTTCAAAAATTCCAATAGTCTCATGCCAAGCCTTCTGCTTAATAGCTTGCTTCTCTTCCTCGTTATGCACAAAAGACCTTAACTGTTGACGATACTCGTTGAATCGATTACGTGCCAACAAATCCCAGTACGCTTCATTGGATTCAAATCGAAGTTGTAAATCTTCCAAAATTAACCGTTTAACTTCTTTGCATGTCTCAAAGTCCACCTTATTGCAGATATCGATAAATTTTGAAGCAAATTCAAAATCAGGAATAACTTCTTTGGCATGTTTGTAAACTGTATAGGCTAACTGGCCGTTCCAAATAGCATCTTTCGATTGTTTCTCCGAAATTTCTCCTAACTTGTCACTAAAAAAATGCATTGAAATTATAATTAAGAGATGAATTTAGATTATTTTACTAACCTGTTATCAGGAAGATCCGTAAATAATTTGAAACGCTTACGAATTTTGGCACAGTATAGCAATTCGAAGCGGAAATATTCGAGATACGCCCTGGGAGAGTCTGCATGAAAGTTGAGACATCGAAGAAAAATCTTTCTAGCGGTTTCCGAAGAAGCTCTCTCTTCAAACTCAAATTTGGCAAATTGAATCCAAAGCCAGTCTTTGTTGTGAATTTGTAACATTCGAAAATAAATGATAGAAACATGATCCAACATTCGTTGATTCTTCACAAAATCAATATACGATAACCAAAGTGAAATATCAAACTTGAACTTGTGCAGTGTAAACTCAAACAATTTCTTTATGTGCTCAACGAAGCTCTTCTCAATCTCAAACTTGTCAATCTGTGAAATAGAATGTCATTGTTTTTCTATTTTCCAAAACTTCTTAAATAGCAAACTTACCTCAATTCCTAATTTATCGCGTCTTATTCGAATTAGTTTGAGCAAGTTTTCTTCATAAGAGATGTAGCGCAAAAAGTCATCCTTAGTCTTGTTCACCTTTCTTAAGCAATATTCAAAGTCACGTCGCTTGTTCAATATCGTCTTGATTTCCGATGACTCAAACAAGCCATATTTCTCTAAAACACTCAAACTGTGGATCGATTTCTCCACTACTTGCTGCACAAATTCAGCCATTGTCGAGATCCAGGTACCGAAACGATGCGAGGAGTTAGTTTTAGAGAAGCCTGAAACACACGTGCACGCTTGTTTTCTAATGCACCTATTTCTACCCAACTATATTGTATTTAGTGTGACTACTTAACACTTTTTCAAACAAAACTTGTTTGCTACAACAACACAAAAAACTTAAATCCGATATATTGGATTTTACTTTCACTTTAGATTGTTTTCAAATATAATACAATTTATAAATTACAATAAAAATTTAACACTAATTTTGAATTAAAATTCAATATATTGGTTTTAAGTTTTCGGTTCGAACAGTTTTTCTAAACTAAACTAAGGAAATTGAGTAATATAAAGAAAAGATAAAATGAATGTTGAATAGTCCTTCAAATTCGGTCTTTAATCTGATCAACTATTTGACATATAAACATATGACCTTAATCATTATTTATTATTTCACTCAGTTCTAAAAATACCTGGCAATCTTTTTAAAGTGATATCAGTGATAAAGTGTAAGCAAAAACAATGTCACTATTTTGATTCAAACTAGTAGTTTCGGGTATTTACAGGCAACACTCAAGAAACGGCCAAAAATGTTCTCTACCTTTGGCAGTAC